>CAIGRP010043544.1:0-20270 GCA_903798385.1 Fraxinus cuspidata
GATAGAGTTTAGATAAGATTTTAAATTAGGGTTTAATTCAAAGTATGTTTATTTTAATTAGATTAAATTCGTTTTAATAATTTGATAAAGTTCTAGGTTATTAGAAGCTCTATTAGTTTTAAATTATTTGCTCTAAAAATAAAGGGTTTACTCATTGTAATAGGTACAGTTGATTATATGAATAAAAATTGATTTTATCTTGCCTCCTTTCTCTTTCTTGTTCTTTTTCCTTTTCAATTGTTCGTTATCAATTTGTTACACTCCTTCTTGGACTCCTTTCTCTTTCTTCTTCCTTTTTTGCAATTGTTCGTTATCAATTTATAACGCTCCTGCATCACCCAGGCTTTAAGTTTATCGCATTCTAATAGAAGAAACCATTTAACAAAGTTAAGCCGACCCACATATAGGCACTAATATGTTAATATATATATATATATAAATGTTCGTGTACTCCTATCTATCAAGGGACCCAAGTATTTCAAACTTTTATTTACCTTTAGTGCTAGTCTGGTCATGTTGATTCTGTAGTACATTTTCAGTTGATATCCATTTGCATAAGAAATACTTCCATCAGTTCCATTGAATGAATTTCACCTTTTATTTTATAGAGTTGCTATTAAGACTTTTTCCTTGGTTGTATATCATATATGAGTTTTGAATCTTCTCTTTTTTAACACAATACCAAAGTGAAAAGCTATGTTCTGTTAGTTTCTAAAGATACCCGATGTCATGTTTCTTAGCTCCATTTGGCAAATTTATAAATGGTTTTGTAAAGAGGAATAGTAATAATGTGAGTAGTTATAAATGGGTGGTTGAAATTAAAGTTTGATTTTGACTAAATTTATAATTTTGTTCCAAACAGAGGCATAAATTGCCCTTGTGTACTACTATATCAGATGAATTCATATGGAGTCCGAATTTGCTCATTTTTATTTTTTTTGTTCCATCTATTTCTCATGATGCCACTATTTAAATAAATCTCAGGAGCAAGTGAGAAGTGGAGATGCTAGTGCGACAGAGTTGTTTGAACTTGGAGCAGTAATGTTAAGAAGAAAGTTCTACCCAGCCGCTACCAAGTATCTGCTACAATCAATTGATAAATGGGATGGAGATGATCAAGATCTTGCTCAAGTACGATAATTATTTAACTTAAACTATCGTCACATCAATAATGAAACAGAATACATGCTCATTGCACCATAGATGCTAGCAAACTACCTTCGACTCCAATATTGGCTTAAAATCACCTTTCTCATTCTTGAAACAATCAAGTATCTCCGCAATCAGCGAAGTTTTTACATGTACAAGTGCGGAAAAGAATGATAGCCTCTAAAAATTCTTATTTTGGACAGCGAGAGAAATTAAAGCCAAGTTGTCAAAAAGTTCAAATCCCTAAGCTGTAGCATACAAGTCCTTAATATTTGGCTCGTGATCTGTGCTATATTTTAAGTTAATGATTGTCAAGATATGCTTAATTTCATCATCAAAATGGTATTCCCTGTCTCAGCAAGTTATCAATGAATTTCAACTGATCCAGTGACTCCATTGCTTCTCCAAGCATCATCTTCACTTTCATCTTTAGCTCAAAAGCCCTTTTTTACTTCTCTCCACACATATTATGCATATCATTTTTCAGGCCGGCCCTTATGAGAAAGAAAAAGAAAGAAGTATCTGTATGAAACATGAATGCTGCTATCAGAAATTCATGCTAGTGATGATGATAATTACCATGTATTCACTGCACAAACCGAAATTCCATATAGGGGGCTTTTAGTTTCTGACTGCCTAATTGCAGTCTAATTGTGATTATTGATATCCGTTGAATAATGATAATTTTTTCTTCCAGTTTCTAGTGAAGCCGATATGATCATGTATAGTAGGCACACGTAGCACATGGATTGTTCTATGGGTATCACCGTGTCTTTCTGGACGTCCTCTTTAAGACAGTTTTCCTAATGAAGTTTTAGACTGTAGAGAAATAGAAGAAAAATGGGGTGCATATATTAGATGGAAAATATTCTAAGTTTTGTGTTATAACCATTTTTGGATTATGTGGAGCCTAATCGTTCTGTGCTCTTTTATATAACAATTTTTCCATTCACCAGGTTTATAATGCTCTTGGTGTCAGTTACATTCGTGATGGAAAAGTTGACAAGGGTATCGCTCAGTTCGAGAACGCTCTCAAACTTCAACCAGGTTATGTCACTGCCTGGAACAACCTCGGTGATGCTTATGAGAAGAACAAAGACTTGAAGTCGGCCCTTAAGGCATTCGAAGAAGTTCTGCTCTTCGATCCCAACAACAAGGTGGCACGTCCTCGAAGAGATGTATTGAAGGAAAAGGTAAACATGTATAAAGGAGTCCCTGTAAAATCAAAGAAGAAATGATTTTATAAACGGTTATCTGAAGATTTTACATATTGATCTTGAAATCTTACTGTAACTTCAATTTATGTTTTTGGTAGCTGCTTTAGTCGGAAACTTAAAGTCGTACGCTGATCATGTATTGGCAATTTGAGCGATGCTAATATTCGGTGATTTTTGTTTTCATTTTTGAATGAAAAATTCACGAGTTCTTCTGTCTATTTTTGTTGTGGATACTGTTGATCTTAGCAGATGTTTGTGCAAGTTCATTTCTATCTTGCACAATTCAATGGATTGTTTGTACTCTGTAAAAGTTACTGGGAAGTTGTACACCATTTTGTTCATCTTTCTCACATTATTCATTTTCCAATCATTTAGCTTGTAATGCAATTCTACTCTTCAAGAAAGGGTTAAAATTGATAGGTATGTGTTGAACTGGTTAAGCTATCACAAAATGAACACATCTATCTATTTTAGTCTTTAAATACAGTCCTCAATGTTTGTTGCGTGTACAATTTTCATAAATGAGAGGTGTCTAAACTTGAACTCGGGTCTTGACTGATACATGTTGAACTTTTTCATTGAGAACCTTAAGCTATCACAAAGAGTACGCATTTAATTTTTTATTAAAGTTCAGTATCAAGTATTCAAATTTAATTGATTTCTTCTAAATTCTTAAGAGTTGGTGTGGGTTCACTCGTCATTTGGACTTTCTTGGGTTCATGGCTTCATGTGGAGGACAACCAATTTACAAAAATAGCCAAGCTGGCCCAATTTAAACATTTTCCCACTTTAATTTTTATTTTTATTTTTCTTTCTTTTGGAGAATCTAAAAGGTTTGTCAAAGAGGGCTGCTCACTGTACCTTAAAGTACTTGATTTATATGTGCCACGGAGTGGCGGAATCAAAATTTTCATACTGGAGAGTGCAAAATGTTGAAGGAGCGGAAAAATGTTGAAGGAGCAAAATATATATGTATTAAAAGATATTACAAATTTTCCATATAGAATTAAAGAAAATGTAAAAATGTTGCGAGAGCTATCACCCTCCACTGCCCCCTTAGCTCTGCCACCAAGATGAAGTGGACTGTCACAACATCAAGTAGTGTCATAATTCATCCGATGTGCGGAATAGTATCTTTTTTATTCTTTTAATGGCTCTCTTATTTCTGGAGTTTATTTTTACTTTGTTCTAGCATGAGGTATTTTGAGCAGTTGACACTTTTAAAGGGTTATTATATTTATATTTACTACCGTTTTTCTTTGTTGTATCCCATTTTCGTTACACTTAAGGTCCTCAAATTTTGTTCATTGGAGAACTTATGTTCTTAACATGTTTTTATTGAATTCTAATTTTCAACTTTTCATTAATTAATTCATCTTGTCATTAATGATCATTTATGTCAAAATATTCTTTTTGTGAACTTTGAAATGATGAAAAAATATTTTCTCATTTTATTATTATTATTATTATTATTTTTCAAATATGGACAAAAAATAATAATTTTACACGCTCCATATGGACTTTTGTACGGTAACCTTTATGAAAGACGACACATGCTAATTAACATAAGGTTGAAAAATAAGAATGCGTCCAAAAAAGTGGAAATGAGAAGACTGGGATCCTTCAATACAATTAGAATATGTTGCAGCAAATAAGAAAAATGCAATATAACTATAAATACCGGTATTGAACTCTACTAGAGGCTCCGCCATTTTGTTGTTTTTGAGATATGGAATGAACAATCCCGAGTTTGTCCTGTTATTGTTTCTTCCACTCTTTGTTATGTAGGGCAAGACACGATCGACATGATTAGCCCGACCACATTTATATGTTGCTAGTTGTCGATTTTTATATCTCACATGTGTCCGGATTGTAATAAGTAATATAGTGGACCAATGAATCAGGATATCGTTATACGAGGACTATTATTTAACAATTGGTTAAATTATTTCTAATTTTAATTTGATCGAAAACAAATAATAAGGTTTGTGATTGCCGTCTAAATTATTCTAACTAAACTAAATTATTTAACGTGCACAATTTATCGAAATTGAGTTTTAAAATTATGAATGTGGATGTTAGAACTTACAATATTTCATATGGATCCCCTTTAATTCACCAATCAAGACCCATTACTATTGTAGTGTTTAGTTGAATTCTTCTAAAATATTCAATTTACTCCTCTCTAATTCTCGTAGAGTCTATTTAGTTAATTCAATTTCATATCTCTATGTAGATGAATCTTAATTAAATGAAATATTAATTCTAAAAATGCATCTAATGACCACAATTATTAGTATAACCTCCACACATTATACTAAATTACCAGATTTTACTATACAGTCTAAATGTAAAATCCACCTTTCAATTCATAATAGACTCACAAAATCATTGAATAATTGTCCAAAAAATTCAAAACATTAAATTCATGAATAAAATCAACACATGCATTTAAAGAACTAGAATTTTGAATAAAAAAATAAAATAAAAGGTCACATATAGATTACATTCTTTGCCCTAACTATGAATTTAACTACTCATAATAATGAAAGAAAAACAAACAGTCGGGTTTTAAAAAATTTGATCATGGAAAGAATTAGATCTGGTTTCAAAAAACTTCTTCAACCTCAAAAGTCTTCAAACCCTAACTTTTTCTCTTTGATCTTGACGATTATGTGTTTTTCTCCCCCAAATTGTGTAGAACTCTCTTAAAAGTGTAAAAAATTTGTATTTATACTTTTCCCCATGTTTATATCCAATGTAGGATTTTTATGAGTTTCAAAACGGGTCAAAACGCGCCCTAAATACACTTAACCGACTCCTTGGTGCCATGGGAGTGGTGCCATTGCGCCGCGAAGACAGTGTGGCGGCGTCACCTTTCGGGTGAAAATCTACACTGCACTTCCTTTAATATTTTTTTTATAACTCTCTCTCAATATTCGATTGAGACGATTCAAATTGAGTTATAAAGATAACTCAAAGGGCTACAACTTTACTAAAAATAGTTGTTTTCCAATTCTAATTTTTACCAGGCCAAAAATGGGTCTCAATCTCCGGCTGAAAATTTGGAATACTTGTGCGGTTGAAAATTGATGTGTGAAATATTTTAGTCATATTTTACTCATTTTGACTTCTAATCGCATCCAATTGACTACTAGCATTCTCGAATATTCATCGTGAACATCGACACAATTTTTTAGTATTTAAACTTTAGTTCCCAAACTTTGGATCTTGCCCATTTTTTCGTCAATTTTCATTCATTCTTTCAAATCAGCTTCCTTTTATCGAGTTTCACCTAATAAACGAAATATACAATAAATTAGGCTATAATTGTTCAAAAGAACCATTAAATGTCCATATTTTTAAGTTCAAATAAGTGTATAAAATACACTTATCATTGTCCGTAGTACCACACAATAGTATCAAGCTCAGCAAGGCG
Source organism: Fraxinus cuspidata (assembly GCA_903798385.1). NCBI lineage: Eukaryota > Viridiplantae > Streptophyta > Magnoliopsida > Lamiales > Oleaceae > Fraxinus > Fraxinus cuspidata. The sequence goes on from CAIGRP010043544.1 coordinate 5,806, forward strand.
GGCACCCTGCTCACTTTGACGGGCAACCCCGACCATCTTTGACCCCACTAAGTTGCTCTATGACAATGACTAATGCCATAAAGCTCATCACATACATCAAAGAAATTTGCATTATATATTGTAATGTTTGCTCAAGACAGCTATAAAACATGTCTACCAAGGGTATATAGATCATCCAGATCACAAAGTGGCCTTAACTACACAGGGCAATCTCCTAGCAATGTCAGTAAATTACAAAGTTTACTACGTCGTGATAGTTTTAATACAATATTTTACGACGTTATTAGTCAATAATACAATACAAAATCTAGATTGCAAAATGATGATCCATCATTTTTGTATCATTCCAGATGAGTCTTTTTTGATCTTTCTGAAAAAGAAACCCAGTGCTGTACCGACCAATGGCCAGGTCGATACGATGGCTATATAAGCAAGCAGCCATATTGACATCCTATTTTGTTGTGAAAACAGATATAAGCACCTTTCAACAATACTCGTACGCTTGGAATTCACAGATTTTTCTGGAGTTTGAGTAGGACGGGTTGATTCTTCTCCACTAGTGAATTCGTGTTCTTCTCTGGCTGAAACTGTTGTATTAGTTTGATTGTAATCTTCATTCTCTTTAAATGACTCTTCAACATCAACATCAACATCTGTTCGTCCATTATCCGTGGCAGCAACCATACTGTCATCTGTGATGTTAAGATACGGGCCTTGATCAATTGAAGATTGCATTGCTGCAGAATGATGGTCGATACTTTGTGCCTGTTATAAGAGCACACTTTTAAGATGTGTTTGACACAATGTACTTGAAATTATCACAGTGGACAAGATTTTAGCCTTTTTCTTTCTTTCCTTAATCTTGTCCAGTGCTGTTCAATCTAGTATACCAAACATGCCAAAATAGAGATAATAACACACCTTTTGATGATGCATAAAGGGACTTGAATGTAAGGCTTCAAAAAATTCATTGACTGCTCTCACCCACCTGCAAAGCAAAAAACAAGTTGAGATTACATATATACGCCAATCTTCAAAAAATAAGATTCTAAACATTACATTTTAACATGAAATAAATTTCTCTGAATGTAATTTTTAAAACAAGAATGAAAAATTTAAAATCTAACCCAATTATGTTTACAATCACATTAGACAAAAAAAGGCACTATAAAAAATGGAAAGTGAGAATGATTAGCTTAATGAGTACGGGAATACAGTATTCCATGTATTTAATGGGAAAATACATTCTATATGTAAAGCCATCATCTCCAAACCAAAGACAACCTTTACATCCTGTGGGAAAAAAATTGAAGCCATCATCTTTTTTATTTACGAGGCTTTCAAGTAGAGGCAAGTAAGTTAGTGGTTGGTTCTTGCACAATCCATTGGATTTTCATCTTGTACCTTTCGAACCAACTCATCTAAGAATTTAAGGTGTTAAAGAGGGGCCACATTCATTTATTTTAAATTTAGTTTGCAACCTGCCGCATGACATGCAGTCCTGAATTAGTTTTTCATCAATTGTCTAGAACTATTACATTTTCATAAATGGATGGCAAGGAAACTTAAACCCGAGACTGCATGCCATAATAGCATGTTGAACCACCTTGTCTAAAAGCTAAAGCTGTTAGAAAGGGGACTCATTTAAACTTAGTCTTCATCAGTGGCCTTCAGAATAAGAGAACATTATGCCAGATGATGTTTTAAAGACGTGGAAATAGCAAAGAAACGAGATTGTTTTTGACTAACCACTTTAGATGTTCTCTCAGTGCATTTGCTGTATCTTAAAAGTTAAACTGCCAATACATGGCAAAAAATTCGCAGTAAGGGGAGTATGAATTCAATTACCACAAGCTAGATCCAGCAATGCCTTCAAAGAAAGCTAGGTGTCCTCCATGTTGTGTTGTAGCTAGGACTGTATTTTTGTTTGCTCTGCAATAAGTGAAGTTGTTACATTAGTAGGAAAAATTAACATCGTGAAGGGAAGTAAGAAATGTATGCAGCATTTCTCTTTGACGCTAGATAAGCAACCATACCTACATTCATTGAAAGGAATGGCTTCACTAGTGCAGACTGGATCATCCAATGCACTTATGCAGAGTAGTGGTACTGAAACTCGTGGCACAAAAGAGCAACTGCTACTGTGCCTATAGTATGAATCTGCAGTCTTGTAGAAAAAGTACATATATTTTCAATATGCCTGCAACAGAGAGAGAGAGAGAGAGAGAGAGAGAGACCTCATAATTTCCGACAAGACAGGTGGCATGGGTGTCAAAATCCCGAATAGAACGTGACTGTGGAAAGCAGGGAAATAACCGAGAAGACAATTTAGTTGCTGGGAACAATGATAGTATGATTAATCAAATTCACTGCATCACGAATCAGAAAATTCCAAATAAGAAGTACGCAATTGACCGTATTCATAGGTCATGCTACTTAGTGTTGCATTTTGACAAGGTCCCAGTACCAAGCAACCAGTTAGAACCATAACCCGATCAAACTTTTAAAAACAGGCTGTTAAATTACACGTTAGCCTAACCTTCATAAATAACCTTCATAAACCATGAGAAAATAACTGATCTTGAAATACAATGAGATAATAAGTAGCACCAGTGAAGAAGACCAGAAACATGGACGAAGACGGACTGGAAAAGCATTAAAGTGTACAAAATCTCATGCAGGAGCCAGGAAGATGACTGTTTCTGTATCTAATGATTCAAGGATTCAAGAATGTCATTCAGATAAATACAGGAAAAAAAATTACACAACCCTAAGTCCTAGAGAATTTATTAAACATATATGAAAGACAACCTTTTCAATTCCTTCCCAGTTAGCAAGCCGAGAATATCGTGGTTTATGTCTGCATGCACAATCAAATAAAATAACGTTATTCCATAAAATTTCTTCCATAAGTCCAATTGAGTTTATAGACATAATGCCCTTGTTTGGGCTTTTTAAAATGTGTTTTTAGGGAAAAATGTATTTTGGAATAGTGATTTTTTGAAGAATGCGTGGTTAAAAAAGAAGGAAAAGTTTTGGTTTACGTGCAATATTATTTTATTGGAGAATGTGTAGTGAGAGAAAAATATATATTTTGGATAAAATGGAGCCCAAACAGGGGCAATATTAATAAAACATGGACCCATGTATATTCTAAACAAGTGTATTATCCAAAAGTTAGTAGAAGTATTTGAGGCTTAATGACCGAATAAAGTTAGTTTCCCAAGCTGAAAAAAAAATATACGTATATTTCAGAAGGCTGTACTACATACAGTTGCGCATAACCTTGAAGGCCAATAGTAAGAGCTCTGTCATATAACCTCTGTAGAAGCCTTCGGCGAATAAACCTGGAACCAATCTGGGAATATGGAAATGAATAATATATATTCTGGATAATTATATGGAAGTAAATCATAAAAGAAATTTATAACTTGTATTATTTGAGCATGATAGTGTATGGTTAAAAGAAAAATAAGAAAATTATTAGAAGGGAATTCAACTCTCCTTAATATCCTTAGGAGCGTGTAAGCTTTTAGTAAAAAAATCTGTAAATATGGTCAAGCGAAGCACTCCCTATGACATGCTCCGCAGATTCTTATTCTCTAAGTAGTTAAGGGATTACTTTCCTCTTGATTAGATGCCTTCACAGATAGTTGCTTGTATATATATGGCATAAGCTTGTACAATGTACCCTAGCTTATATATAGCTTATATACGATGTTTAGTATTTTTCATAATTTAAAATTCAGCATAATTCCAATATTATAAAAAACATTAAAATAGAAGTCTGACAATAAAAACTAAATAAAATACTAAAGCATTTTAATCGTTAATTGTCCCAACTCCATTGGCTTCAACATCACCACTATTAACTTCTTTATTATCATTAAAAATCACATTCTCCAACTCTAGCTCATCTAATAATAGATTAGCAATCTCAAAGTAGTCCAACACTTTCAATAGTATCAAATGACTTATTGATAATGACAATAATTATCCATTTATTGCTAATAATAATGAGTTTTAAAAACTAATAAAACTTTTCTTCTTCACGTGTCCTAACGAGTCCAATACGTATCGAAATTTCAAAAATATAAGAAATAAAAAATAGAAAACACATATGCAGTACGTATTAGAGTGTGTCTAAGTGTATCCAAGCTTGGATACGTATAAGATATGGATACACGATAAGTTTACACGTATCCATGCTTCTTAAGTATGGACAATGACCTCTCGTGGTATTAAATATGTTTTGCTAGTGGTGCTTTGATAAAAGTATGACGTAAGGAAGTTTAATATGCAAAACAAAGTTCTTCTGATGTCAAGGGATTAAGTGAATGGAGTATCATCAAATCTTACAAGTTAGTCATTAATAGAACTTTGAGAAGATTAAGAAGTAGACATTCTACAACTTGTTTCGGAAGAGGTCTACAATGAGTATTTGATTATTCTGAGCACAGATATCTTCTGACCAACAACCTCAATTCTACTCAACCACAGCTGTCTCAAGGTGTCTAACATTCATGTCCATAAAGCAGGTAATATACATTCATCACAACCATGATAGTTTAGTAAACTAACCAAAAGATCCCAAGGAGAGGAAACTGCTGCAGCACCTGCTACAGGAACATTCTCCCCATCCTCTCCAAGATATTTTACCTGAAAGAAACAAGTTAAGAAGCAAATACCAGTTACAATATTGAAACTCTTCTCTAAGGAGAGAAGCAATAAAATACTTCGATGACCATTAAACAGCATCATGACATGGCACGTTAAACCTCTTACAAGTTACCATTTGAGACAAACAATTAATAGGCATCTCTCATTAAAAACTTAATCCCGATAGAACAGGTTAAAGGAAGGAAGGGTTGACCAAAGCTAACATGGACTGTCATGCTGCCAAATGTGTAGTTGGAGTCCAATAGACGTGGCAATGAACGAAAAGGATTCTTGTAGTGGATCCTAAATTTATTGTTAATAAGGCTTTGCTTGTCGTTGTCAAATGCAATACCTCAGGCAAGTTTGAATAATTGTTGGCCTTTCCTGAGCAAAACACCTACTATAGGAAATAAAGAAGAGATTTTTTTCACATACACCAAATCCGTCTTTCAACTTTTAATGTCGTCCCCAATGATATGAATTCTCTCTCCAAGTCAGGTAAAGCAAGAGATAGAGCATGGAAAACATTTGAATAAATTCTGGAAGTAAGAATGCTCAAAAGATCAGACGCAAACTATCTTAATGAGAGAGAGAGAGAGAGAAAAGACTGGTTCAAGAGTGTCACCACAAGAGAGAACCAACTAGTTTACAGCCACAAATGATCTTTGTTTTTGCAGATGTTAAAACCTACACTAGGAATTTCTCAATGTTTTCATGAGGTAGAAAAGCTGGCAGTGTCCATGTTGTCATAAGTAGCCCTGAAGTTTAGGCTTCTTAGCAAAACACCCCAACAAATCAAAAGATCATGAAACTACAAGGTTCAGTTTCAGCACAATCATGTTCTTGCCGAAAATGAATGACACGTATAACCTATTTAATACTTGAGATACATTCAGTTTGAACAAGAAAGATCCAAGAAGCTGTTGTCCTTTGAAATTTTACATAATTGGAACATGAGGTAAAGATAAAAGGTAACAAAATCTTCCCATTGATACCTTCAGCATAACCACAGTCTAAAAAGCAAAATCCTTGAGGGATTATCATGTTAATCTTAAACCTTAAGGCTTTTTTAACAATTGGAAAACCAGGAGTTAAGTCCCATCACTAGTTTCTATGAAACAGCTTTAAGACAAAGAAGTATACCAAAACATTTGCACCAATACTAGTTCCCACAACAAATAATGGAGCTTCTGGGTATTCTTGATGTAGATACTTAATGACTTCGCGTACATCCCCTGTCCATCCCGCATTATAAAAGCAATCAGTCTGCAAAGATGTGAAAATCTCAAATTAAGTTAAATAATTGAAGAACTGACAGATATATGAACCACAAGCACTGAAACAGAAAATATTAATGGTGCTCCACTCAAAGTAAAAACATGCTATCACATACTGAAAGTGCCAGACGTTTACAACAGAGAAGTGAGTTATCAGGTACATAATAGTCTTTAGTAAGCTGGAGAAATAAACTATATTCTAATATATTAAGTGCATTAGATCTTTCAGTACTCACAGTAACTGAGATGCCACCCAATCCTCGGTGATTGCTGACAACCACATTCCAGCCATGTTTCGCCGTATTGAAAGCTAGATGTTTCATATACTGCAGAACATGTAGATAAAGTTAGTATAAACAATGTGATCCACAAACAAAGAAAGATGCACTCTACCCGTGGTTAAAACAAACAAAAGCAATACCCTGCCTTATTCTGCAGTGCTTTTGAGCTTCCAGTCTTACCTAATGTCCACTTAGTTTCCAAAATATGAGTGCAAAGATTTGTCATCTACTATCCAGTTACTACAGAATTTCAATGGATGAAGTATATCTCCATTCACCCATTAAAAAGTCATTATCCTATTTATGTATCTTTACCAATGCAATTTTTTTCCTTTAGGCGTTAGATAACTAAGTTGGGTATCCCACTATGAAAAATTGCACAAATTAACCACAAACACACATCAAGCTCACAGGCTGAATGCTTTCTAACCTAGGTAACCACATATTTCTTTCTTGTTCTTATATAGTTCTTCAGATTTTTTATTTTCAAGCGCAACATAAGCACATATGAATAAAATATGGACCACGCACAGTGTCTAAACTTCAAATATAACGTATGAATGGAAAATGTAGGTACCATTTCAAGACAACTTTTTTATAAAGAGTGAAGGCAGAAATATATACTTACAGGAGAAGCAGAATCACTTGTTAGTCCTGGAATCATAACCACAATAGGAGTTGTATCATCTTTACTAATGTCCTGATTTCTGTGAGTTACTACTCCAGACACTACCAGATAAGAAAAAAAAAGATATATTGCAAAATATACATCAGGCCTACACCAAATTTCAGCTATATTATAGAAATATTTTCATTAACAAAATGTCTGTGTATCTGCCTTAGCAATCGTTTAACCAATATGATATCATTTTCTTTACCATCAAAATGCCTCAGCCAATCCAGAGCAAAAGTCCCACCATCCGATGCATGAAACAACTGTCTGAGAACCAGAGTCACATTAGATGGACAGTCTCTAAATTGCACTTTTCCAAATAACAATTTTTGCAATACTTCTTCCTGTGAATTTATCCCTAAAATTTGGATAAAGAATATTTTCATCTTAAATGAAAATGATGATTCTCACGTAAATCACACAGAACAAGCATGTATTATATATAGTACAGTAAATGGAATGTTATCTACGGCAGTTATGAACAACACTGAGTCATCTTGCAGTGAAGAACATAAGAAAACAATTTATAGAAATGCAGAACATCTGGGTCAGACTAGTCAGTCATGATTAAAGCTTCATTTTCCCATAGGAGACAGATTCCTGTATGTCTCAAACATTCAATATCAGAATCACATCATGCAGATGTTTGGCAAATTATATTATACACCTATGTTTTATCTGTGTCGGGAAAATGCAAAATTATTACAGTTATCCCTTCATGTTCAAAAAAGGATCAGCATTAAACTAATGAAGCTCTCTTGTCATATTTATAGTCCCTAAAAGGATGACTTTGAAGGATTATTTTTCTTCTTCGAATACAATCCAAGAGTCGTAGTTCTCTTATTCATTTTAACTGTGATATGAAGGAAAAGTTAATCCATCATTCTATTTTTCAAAGAATTTAAAGAATTATGTATAAAGTACCCTTGGTAAGCACGCTATCCTACTTCAATATTGTATACCCTTTGTAATCTCTAATAGGTTTCAAGCATATAGGGTTCAATAAAAAATGAGGATCAAGTATAGAACTTCACCACGATCAAAAAGTACCATATACAGGAGTATATTAGTTATCTATCTTTCAGTATTTCTAAATTCAAGTTCAGTTCGATATGTTATAAAATGTTTAAAAAAAGCTTCAATGAGAAAACTTTCCTTTGTTAACGTCATTAATTATTAGTTAAAAACTAAAAAGTACATCTTTACACTAGTATGTGGGCTACTTTTAAAGTTAGTTCCAGTTCAAGCAGCAAGTTTCTAAACTGCAAAAGCACAAAGGTTCGACTCGGACTTAACTTGATCTGGCATATAATGATCCTTTTTTAAAATGTTCCTCACTGATGGGTTCCTTCATTTCCTCCATCTCTCCTATTGATTCATCATTAACCTTAACTGTAGGAACTGAAACTAACCATACATTATTTAGTTAACTTGATTCCATGTTTTGGCATCTTTCTTCAGCTTAATAGGTCTCCATCTATCACACAACAAATTAGAGAATTTTTAAATTCACCTTAATCCCGCTATATATCGTTAGAAGAACTTGATGTTATCAAATTAATTTTCTTCCGGAAAAGACAGTACTGCAACATGAAAAAGATTTCTGCTTTAACACATGATTTGAACTCGACAAATTATGAGTTCTTCCATGTTTTCTTTGTAACCTGCAATATTCTTGTGACTCACATAATGCTTCCTCTTGACTTAGCTTCCATAACAAAAAAAATCATATAAAACTGCAATGACTACACTAAGTAAACTCCCTTAAAGACAGTACATAACTTATTTTAAGGAAGGATCAAGTCAAAACTGCAGTGACACAATCTTATTTAGAACTCATTAAAAATCGTGAAGAAACTTAATTAAAAAGCCTTTAGGCATGATCTTTTCAATTAATTTATGAGGAGAAGAAGAAGAAGAAAACTTCACCTTTTATAGCAAACTCTTGGAGGCCTTCCAAAGAAGTTTAGAAAAGAAGTTTGAATGTGAGGACTTGATAGCCAGGGTGTAGCCAAATACCTATTCAATCCAAGAGCAGTAAATAAATTTTAGCTGATTAAACCAATGATGCATACACAATTTCGCATAAAAACAATGGTGATCCAGATTCCCATCTGCCCAAACTCACTACTAGTTTTTGAAATTTTTGCAAGTAAGAACTAAGCTATAACGCAAGTTCTCGTGTAAATTCTCTCCACATTGAAAAAAAAAAAATGTCTATGCTTAAGGCTATAGCAGCAACAAAACCACCTACGACGCTCATACTTGCACATTTTAGCTAACTAAACCAATCATGGAAACACAAATATATGGAAAAACGACAATGATCTGGCTTCACATCAGCCCAAACTTACTAGTTTTCGAGATTTTTGCAAGCAATGACAAAAATAGAACGCAATTTTCATGTAAATTCTATATACATTGCAGAAACCGTTTATGCTTATGGCTTCAGCAGCAAGAAAGCCACCCTCTAATACTAACTCTCACACTCACATTTTAGCTATTTAAACCAAATGCGGTCACAAATATACATAAAAATGATGATCATCCGGCTTCCCATCAGCCCAAACTCACTGGTTTTCAAAATTTTTGCAAGCAATAACTAAGCTATAACGCAAGTTTACGTGTAAATTCTTGCCACATTCCACATTGCAGCAAGAAAACCACCCACCAACTCTATCTCTCTCACGCACATGGCTCAAATCAACAACTATACCTTCCATGAAGCGTCCTACACTTGGATACAACTCCCCGGTATAGATCAGATGAGGAATTATATGTCAAGACAACCCGACTTCCCCGGAATCCGGTGAAAATGTCATGTAAGAAATGAAACTCCAATAAATTGTACAAAAAAATCATACATAACAACAGCATTGCTAGAAAATAATGCCATATAGGGATTGCAATGGCCGCTTTGAAAAGAAGCTTGTACGCAATAGCCGGTGTTTCAGCAATTTGTTCAGAACAATCCATGGCGGAAATAGTAAGAAATTGGGTATGAAGAGTTGAAGAAATTCAAAAGGGGAAGAATTGGTAGATGAATTTAATACTTGGTTCGGTGAGACGGGTTAGAAGAGGGTAGCAATTATTAATGGTGATGGTTTAAATGCAAAGGAGTGGTTACGTGTTCGGTGAAAGAATACTCGTCCGGGTGGTTGGTTAGCGGCTTCATAGAGTAATAAAAAAATCAAATAATAAATTGTCACGTAGAGCAATTATCGATAGTCCTAACTATGAATAACATTTTCTTTTAGATTGTAACATAATTTGACAGCTGATATACCTAGGCGGCCGCCCCATTTCCTATTGAACGCCCGCCCAAGCTAAGTCGGAAAAAAAAAATTCTAATTTGCTAATATGATTCCAACTCTTATGAAAACAAATCTTCAGACGTCTTTTAAAAACATATGGTCGTCCAGAAGTAATAACCACGCATTACAACACATTCTAAGAGATTTTGGGAGTATAGAAGGAGGCAAGAAACATGAAGATCGATTTCAAGACTCGAAGATTCAATTCAAAATTTATTTGGGTGATGTCGAATCTTCAATATTTCTTTTGTTTTCTTTCACATAACATGTTAGACTAGTTTTCTTTGTACTGAGAGAACGATGAAATTGTAATAAGAATTTTTAATTTTTAGTTTTACATACTGATAATGAAAACACGTTTTTTGAATATTTAATTATTTATATGATTTTATTTTCTCCACAATTATTGTGCACGGTAGTTGTGTGAATGTGTTGGCCTATTTTATGCTTTCAAAAGAAAGGAAATATGTTCGACGTATATAAATTGTTATAAGATCCGATAGGAGACAAAAATACCGAAAGTGTTCATAAAAATTTATACACTTTAGTAGGTTCACATCTGTCATAGAAATATATGCAGGTCATATATGAGAGTAGATATAACAATACTCGAAAGAAATTGTTAAATAGAATAAGAACATTGATTCGTCAAAATTCAATCGTATTGTCAAAGTGTAGAACTACGATTAAAAATGAATATTGCATGAAAATTCAGGATCCTAGTGCATTTGTCCATTATTAAACACATCAATTTGCATTTAGTATAATTTTTATTTAGTTTAGTTAATTTATTCATAATTTTGTCGTAACAAACACATCATATTATTCTTGTTTCGGTTAATGATGCGATAATTAAAATTTAACTAATCAATCTCTGTGGGACGATATTTGGACTCAAAATCCACTTTATTACTTGTTAACAAACCTTAAACTTGCGGTGGTTTTAATTCGAAATGTATTTTTGGTGAATAATTTTTTGGCGCCGCTGTCGAAGATTGAGTTTTAGTTTGATTTGAATTACCTATCAATAATTCGAACTTCTACATGTATTCTTGTATTATTATTTTTGTTCCATTTTAATTTTTTTCCTTTCATTCTCTCTCTATTTTTCAGGATATATAGAAGAACAAAAATAGCTAGAATAAAAGATAATTGGGGTTGATTTCAACAAAATGCTCATGTATGACTTTATCATAAGACAAAAAATAGCTGGCAGCTCGAGAAATTGATGAGTGAGATGTGCTTGTAGAAGATTTCATTATAAGATAACGACGATGAGATATAAAAGCAGAATGTGAACTTAATGAAATTGTCATGGGTAACTTACCTGTTGCATTATTTTTCTTACCACAATTTGATGTGGGTGATTAGCCTACGGAATCATTTTTTCCACCGGTTATTAATGGACATCAATTAAAGTAATCGTGTCAACCAGACTTCTTACAAATACAAGAGGAAAAGACTCTTCATGAAGATATCATTTTTCTTTGTCAAAAGTTTTGAACACGGGAAAACTTCAATTAAAGAAGATGAGCATGAAAAGATCGAGAAATTAATCATAACGGACGAAAAAGAAGTTGTAATATTCAAAGATGATGAAATTCCTGACTTCATTGTTTGCTCAAAAATGAAGTTTGTCATTAAACTTTATCAGGAGATTGAGGTGTACTTTGTTGAGTTTGAAATGGATGATGAGGGGAAGTCATACTACTTGAAGAATGACAAGGTTAAAATTTGGAAGAAATTTGCAATATGGAACAAAGTCAAATTAAACAAGCTAAACATGACCTCCAAAACCATATTCAAAGTGCCATGAAACACTAGTGAAAAAATAGGCAACACATTTTCCTATCACTTACCTCTTATTTTGATTAAGTTTTGCATTACAAGAAGATTTTTAGGGATTGCATTAGTATTTTAAGGCCATATTTAGGAACTCATGCGTTTGAATGATTTTTTAACACATTTTAGATAGTATTTCAAGATGTGCATTAGTAACATATGCATGTTTACTTATTGAGTTCATTTTATTCAGGCTCATCGTTAACATCCTAGCATTTTGTTAAGTTTACGTTGATGTGATATACATTTTTAAAGTTGCACCTAGATTCAATCTTTTTAATGTTAGAAGATTAGATCTCTTCTTGATGTGAATACATTACAAATATTTAAACTTTATTTGTTATCATTAATATTTATTTTGAATTCTTGAAACAGAAAGTTGAAGCCTAGCAACACAGAAAAGTGGTGGTTGTCAAGACATCTATTAACCGGACTAGCCTGATCCTTCTACCTATCCGCATCTACCCTAGAGGAGTTTATGATCTTTTACTCATTTATTTTGTTTATGTTTATTTTTACATTGTGAACAATGTAATCTTTTTGTTTGGGGGGGGGGTAAATATTTGGAGAATTAGGATCTTTGTTGCTTGCTTTTCAACTGCTTATCGAGTTTGTATAACTATTTTAATTTTAAAAAATATTGAATAAAAATAGAAAAAAAAATAGTGTCTAGTATAACGTTGAACGACTTGCCACCTATGATGATATTTGTTTGAATTGAGTACAGTTTTAGCTAGAATTGGACAATATCGTATATTATGATTTTACTTGAGTGTTTATATATGTTAGACATGTTTACTTGAGCACAAAACCATCATTGACTTATCACTTATATTGGAACATGACTTGATTATTGATTATGTGGATTTAATTGTTAATGCATTGATCTAAGTTTGAATAAAATCCCCAAATCATTTATATAGAAACCCAATTGCTAAAAAATAGTTTCGGAGTGAGAATGTTAGTGCTTGTGTATATAGAAGTTTAATGGTTTGGAGTTCTTGGATTAAATCATTGCTTAAAGGAGTTTGGGTTAGGGAGTCTGGTGTACCTTAACCCTGGAGCGGGTACTGACCAATTTTAAAATTTGAATCTTATAGTAAAAGAAAATGTGATACATCTTATACTTCTTTTTGTAGCTTTTATGACTCGAGTTATTAAGTCTGCTGGGGCCTATAGTTATCTGGCTTGGGACCCATCAGCCTAAAGCCCGCTATGGGAGTTATTTAGAAAACTTAATAGAGAAAAGTCTGCACATAAGATGTCAAAAAAGGGGCAAATACCAAAATATATATTTATAACTAATGATACAGAAAGGGATTTAGATTATCAAAACTGAGAGATGCTCGGTAAAGACTTTGAGATTTGAACTCTAGAGATTGATGGTGTGACTTTGAGAAATTCTTTCTATCACTCTTCTAAATTTACAAGTATTATGATCACTTTATGTGGAAAATGCATTTTATGATTATTAAGAATCCACATGAGCGAAAAATACCTCATGATTGGAGAGAAGAGTATAATGAGTAATTTTGCACAAGAGGAGTGAGGAAAACTGACCACACAAGGATTAAGATTATGATTAAATCAACAACACTTAATTGGTTGTATTCTAGTAAGGGTGCAAGTTCAATATTGGCTAATCACACATACACACTACGTCGAGCATCGAATAAGTAAGAACTTATTTTTAATATTATTTGGATCTTTCTAAAGTGTTGTTTAAGTGTTGTTTAAATTCGAACCTGAAGCATATGGTAAGCCGTTTAACGTTGAAGTTGTTATTGGAGATTTGTTTAGGTTAGTAATATGGTTTATTTTTCAAGTTCTGTTGTTTTTGTTTTGTTCGAGGACAAACAAAGGTTTTAGTTTATGGGTGTTTAATAAGTGCATTTTTGTGCACTTATTATAGCAATATTACTAACTTTTGCGTCGTTTTATTATTAGATTTTAGTTTACTTGGGTTAATTTTATCTTATTTCATCTTTGGACTCTTTTCTAAGCAATTAGAAAAGAAAGAAATATCAATTGGCCAATGAATTGATGTTTGGAGACTAATATGCATTTGAGTAAAAGTTGAAGCACCAAAATTGAAGTGTACGGTTCGTTAACAAGTACTAAAGTAAATTTTGAGTCCAAGTATGGTCCCACAAAGATTGATTAGTTCAATTTTAATTATCGCAACTTTAACCGAAACAAGAATAGTATGATAAAATTATGAATAAATTAATCTACTTATGTAATTATGAGTAAATTAACTAAACTAAATACAAATTATACTAAATGCAAATTGATGTGTTTAATAAATGATAAACGCACTATGATCCCAAATTTTCATGCAATAATGATTTTTAACCTTAGTTCTACACTTTGACAATACGATTGAATATTGACGAATCATTGTTCCTATTCTATTTAA
>CAIGRP010043545.1:0-33659 GCA_903798385.1 Fraxinus cuspidata
AAAACACACTCTACTAACATGATCAACCCCAACTTAAGTGTATCTTCTTGATCTTCACAAAGATGAAATGCTTCAAAAAGCATATTCATACTAATTCTCTTTGTACCATCAAAATACTGATTTCTAAGTCGATTATTGTTGAAATTAAGATTAACGAATACCTCGTGGCAAGGTAATCCATTGATAAGACAAAACTCTTGCAGACTAAAGCGAGCCAATGGTTATTTAATTTTACCCAAATTTCATTGTTTTTGCCACAATCTACAAGTCTCATTATGAATTCATGAACTAATCTACTATTAAATTGTTGCTCCTCCTCTTCTCTATGAATCACTCCATATATAAATTCATGAAAATTACTACACAATAAAGATACTTGTTGATCTGCATTGATTAGCTCTACAAAATATTTAAAATATCAATAATTTGAAAATTGAGTTATTATAGCTACAAACCATTGATTTGAAGATAGTATATATTGCAAAGACATCTGCAAAAATAATTTAAAAAGTACAATTTAATAATGGATATTCAAAATTTAATTGAAACAAGAAACAAAGTCAATGAATATCAAAATAATTAGTTAATTGAAAAGAAAACAAGACATCAGCAAAAACTTACAACAACTTTTGGTTTGAAATAACTCATTATTGATAAGAGTTTTTAGCAAGAAATGAATAATTAGCAATAAACCACCATGCATACCGAAGTGGAAAAATTGAATGAAGTTAACATAACCACACTTGTGATAATACATAATGTTGTTTACAATCATGTTTAAACAATATTTATTTAGTAACCTTGAACCAGGAACATTATGAATTTTTGAAATAAATTCACATCAAACACAATTGTAATATCCATGAACAAGCTTGCCTCTTATAAAAATTACAAGAACTGAAAATGCTGCAAATTATTGCACTTTCTTCACATATGATCTTATTTATGGCTTACACAATAAAATCACAAAGCAAAGGCTGATCACAATTTAAAACTTTAAATTAACAGTAAGTATAACTAAACAAAGAAGCAAAGTTGTAACCCCTAACTAAAACTTGTGAAGTTGAGCTTAATTGTTTCTTTCTTATAGTTTTGCTGCTATTAACTAACACTTTTTAGTCGATAACCATATAAAAATAACATTAACAACTCAGGTATACAAGATCTATTAACGGGAAAAAAGTTGAAATTGGTTAACTTTCAACTTTACTACAAAATCGAGATATTTAAAAATGAGTTACCTTTTCCGGCAGTGATGAAGTGTATGGCGGTGGCGGTATGACGGTGGCTGATGAGTCGAAATTGTGCTTTTTGGCTGGGTGGAGACAATTTTCTCGGGAGGTGCCTGTGAAATACTTAGTTTTGGCTGAAAAGTCCTAGTTCATGAGTAAATTGTTCGCAAATTTGATGAGAATGAATACGTAATGAATTTTTGGTTTAAAACTTGGGTGGGTAGTTGCATGTGTTAATGTGTTTGTTTATAATTTGGGTAGTTGTTGGGTGGAGTAGTTGAATGTGTTAATGGTTGGATAGTTGAAAGTATGGGTAGGGGTAGTTGAATGTGTACATGATCGCATGAAAATTATAAATAATATTTAAGTTATATAATTAATTCAAAATTTGTTAAAAATCAATATTTGAAATTGGTGTCAATGGAAAATAGGGCAAAAGTGATGTAACTGAAAATAATATTTCATGGAGCACGAGGCTCAGTGCATGTTTTGAGAAAACGTTTGTGCTTCTCCATGTCTTTGTCATACGGAGGAAAACTCTATGTTGTATCCGTGTGAGACGGAGGATCTTTCGTGCTTCACGGAGGAATCCTCTGTACGGCACGGAGGGAGGACTCCTACTTGCGGCTCAGTGCCGCGCAGAGGAATCCTTCGTGCAACATGGAGGGAATAAAATCATCCGTGCAACACGGAGGACTCCTCTGCATGGCACAGAGGATTCCTCCGTGTCCCATGGAGGAAACCTCGTGGAGCAACATGGAGGGAATAAAATCATCCGTGCAACACGGAGGACTCCTCTGCATGGTACGGAGGAAACCCCGTGGAAACCTCCGGGTTTCCTCTGTGCGGCAAGGACATGGAGAATCCTTCTCCATGTCGTGCGGAGGATTCCTTACAGCTACATGGACAAATCTTTCATGTGCATGGAAATTTTTTGTTGAAACTTTAGTAGTTGAAACGTGAATGCTTTGGTATTGGAAGTATGAATGCAACTGAGAGTTATAATTAATAAATTTGTTAAAACTTCAATATTCAAAATTGGTTTTAACTAAAAATAGTTTAAAAAGGCAAACAGATGTATTAGTGATGTGATGAAAATTTAGATTTAGATGAATAATATGTTATATTCTAGCGTCCTTAAAGTTGCACAATGTATAAAATGGAGATGAACTAAAGCATTACACTATTTAATATATATAATAAATATATAAGATGTTGAATAGTTATAGAGCCAAACTACAAACTATGTTTGGTTCAATAACTAATCCATTCATTGTTGACACTAAAATCATTGGCCTAAAGTTTATACATCAACATTAACTGCAAAACCCAACTTAACTGGAATTAGACAAAAGGAACAAAAATTATATCCAGCTTTTACAAAAAACCATCTTGAAGTTACATCATTTATCCAATGCTTTAAGATGTTGCATCATTGAGTAACTTCATCAACTTCGTCAACAGATTCATTCAATGGCTTTGCCTTTGCCTTTGCCACCATCACCCTTTTCATTTTTGGGATTGGAAGGAAAGTACAATTCTCTTTTGGCTGATGATTCATTACAATCACCTTGTGTGAAATGCAGTGATTTAGCCAATGGAGTTAGGACATCACACTTGTACTCTTCTCCACTTTTCTATTTCACAGCTTTGACATAGAAAAACAACTCTTCATTTGCTAAAGTTAGAATTGATTCTAGAAGGGTTGTTGTATCATGTTGAAAGAAAAAGACAGTATTTATAAATGTAAATGTATGTACTGTACTACAAAAAAAAATTAAAATATGACCAAGGTAGATACTTAAGTTATCTCTTTCATCAACATGAGTGTTGAGCATTGCAAGAACTTTTCAGCAGGTTCTCCTATCATTGTAGCATGAATATACCCTGAAGAATCTTTCAATTGGATTGAAGCTCTTGCTCTGTGTCAATATAACATACAATTCTATATGGTATAGAACTGATAGATGATATAAGAGGTGGAAAAATATACAATGTATACGTATATAGAATTATAACCTTGGAATAGCACGTGCCTGAGAATATCTGCAAAATGAGCAAGAATGGATTTCATCGAAATCAGCATAAGTAGATTTATTGCAGTTGTTGCAGGACATGTACCAGAAAGATTGATCATGAGTGATGTGTTTTTTGCTTTTAACAAAAATTAGTTTTGCTATGGTAACAAAATAAAAAATTTATGTTAGAAAATGAATAAGAAAAAAAATATATTATAGGAAAATTAAACATAAGAAGTTACTTACTACAAGCAGAAGACCCTCTATATTTCTGATTTGAGTGATTTTGTCATCTTTTGGAATGGATACTCTTGAGGAAGTCAATTCATAATAACATTTTTTAGTTACAATGTCATTCAACTTCTTAAGATTTGTATTCACCCTGATTAAAACACCATATTCAAAATTAAAATTTTTACAGGGCAAGTCCAGCTGCAAATGGAATTTGAAATGTTTTTCTTAAGTAATTACTTACCTATAATATCCATTGAAAAAAAAATTAATTGAAGGAAAGTTTTAAGAGCGCGTACTAGGACTTTAATTGAGTAGCCTGTTCAAAAGGAGTATCAATGATGAAAGAGATGTTGGGGCTTTGTTGATGTTGTAAGACCTATTATAACACATTATAACATGAATTGAAAATTTGTATAAACTAAATTATGAGTTAGAAAAGATTGAATGAATATATATATTTATGTAAAGCTCACCCACCATTGAAAGATGATACTTTCAGTTGTTCTCCAACAACAATTGATTTTTTAGTCAAGTTTTCAGAAATGAGAGTACATTCTTTCTCCACAAAACAATTCCACATGGTTAACACCACTATTTGAAAGCTGGAAAATGTGGAAAAAGATTAGAAATTATAAGATTTATATACCTTTTTTAATTATTAATATAATAATAAATTTCAAAAGTAACTGTACAAACCGATCATTGACAAGAATGACATCTTGAACATAAGATTGTGATCCAAAGTGTGTTTGAATCAATCTTTTTGGTCGAATATCAATGCCTACTCCAAGGATGGCTAAAAATATGGGCAGAGAAATAATAAATAATTAATAGTAGTATGTATTTAAAACAAAATAAGCATTAATGGATAAAGGAAGGTATTAGAAATTACAAATGTCCATATTTGTGTCCAAATAATCCTACAGCTAATGAAAAGGAGTAAACACATTGGTAGAAGACATCAGTGCCTATGGTCCTTTGGAATCTCTTGTATTCTGGTTATTCCAGAAATGATCCATTGGAAATTACCTATGATTTCCTTAAATCGTGGCAGTGTGTATTTGACAGTTGCATTAGATATTAAATATGTTTTTGATAAGATGAATCGATCTTCAAGAGCTGCTACATTGGGATAAAAAATTGTAGCTTGTACCTTAATTCCCTTTTAAACAGGAAAATAGAATGGTGACATTTTTATTGTGCAAATCAAAGAAATATAGTTCTATAGTCAATCAAATATATAATGAATGAAGTGTTTACCTCTATGTCTATTTATGTTATCTTCAAGTATCTGGTGGAACCATTCCTGGCTGATTTGGGTGAACTCTTTTCAAACACAATAACTTTGGCAATCCACTCATTTTGGCCTGGGTAGATATTTTGGATGATTTTGTAGTTTTTACTCATTTTTCTGTATTTGAAGAAGGAAATAATATTAAAATCACAGATTATATATGAAAATGAGATTGAAGTATAGAAGATAGAAAATTAAATTCTTGTTTGTAAACAGAAATCTTACCAAAAGAACTCAAGAAATTAGATAAGAAAAAATTACACAAGAAGGAGGAAGAGTTTATAACCAATGTGGAGGGGGAAAATGTATATAGATACAGTGATAATGTAGAATGATCATCATTATATTATTTCTATTCAGAGGACTGTACAATTCACAGCCAGTACATTTTTGTACAAAAAGTATGGATGTTTTGGCATATAGTACCTGCAATTCAGAAATTTAGAGTTAGTAGATTTCAGTATGGATTTGAACAATGTGCAGTCAATTCAATCAGGGAATACAACAAAAGCATAGTAAATCATATGTTCTACACTTCTATTTTATCTTGAAAACTATTAAACTCGTATAAGACATTTGATTACAGGAAAAAACTATAGCTTTACAAATGGCTAAAGATTGAAGAACAAATATCTCACAGTCGAGAATACATCAAACATGAGTTTAAAAAATTCTTGCATAGCTGAATTTAAAAAAAAATTCACAAAAATTTAAAATGGCCTCACTATCAGGTGAATTTAGTAAAAAAAAAAAAAAACTTAATTTGAGCATATAGTTACAGGTAAATTTAGTATAAAAAAAAAACTTAATCTGAGCATATAGTTTATATTTGATAACTTGATGGATAATACTCAAGTAGCGGAATTGTAATAGTAACGAAAGACATAAAAGTTTCCACAAATAAGTCGGCAAGCAAATTATATAGTTGAATAAAACTATAGCATATAAGAACTAACCTTATACATCACATCTGATGTTTGTTGGATAACAACATAGTAAACAATAGGTTATAACAATTGGTATGGAAGAACAGACGAAAACAGATTAAGATTTACCATATAGAAAAAAGAATTAGTTTAGCTACAATGTTACAAAACTGATAGGTTTGTTGATAAGAATGGTCTATTGGAAGTTTGAATATAGTAATGTTTGTTGTATAAAATGGGTTATATAATACTTTCAATGCAGCAGTAACATGTTTATCATATAATAAAAGTTACGGTAAGGTATAGAGAAGTAAAAAACTAAAAAATTACATAACTACAGATAAAACTTCATGGTAAACAACGTTTTTGGTGCACTGAGCATAGATTTGACTCAAAATTATTGGCTTGACAATAATTTTAATACATGTACTTGTTCTTACCCTTGACAATGCAACATAGAATTGTCCATGTGAAAATATAGATTTTAAAACATATATATTCCAACATATTCTACAGTTTGTCCCTGAAATTTGTTTATAGTCATTGCAAAGTATGGACGTATTGGAAATTGTTTTCTTTTAAATGAAAATATTGTTTTATCAGATCAAGTGGTATAAAATGGATACGGGGCAAAAAAACTTATTTCCCACTATATTTTCCAGTAGCAATTTCCGCACAAATAACATTTCGTTAAAAGTTTTTGCATATCAATCTTGTTTCATTACATAATCCTTCAGTGGGCCTAATATTTCGGAGTAATATAATATGACAGTCAATCTTTAGTACTAATTGATGATGTGGTATACCATTAGGGTTAATGAATTGAAGAAATCTTCTTACATGGATTCATCAGTTATATCTAATGTTTCGTCGAAACTATAATAAGTATAAGCATCTCATGTGAAACAATTTATAAGAATACCATTGATCTCATGAACATGTTCATTCTTTGGGGCTAAAATTACTCGATTAATCATATGATTAAGGTTTTTTGAATAATCATCTATTTTAGGAAACACAACATCAATTAATTTATGTAATGAAATATTGTCTTCCTCATAATCTAGAGTCATAGTAGACCAAAGTTTAACCATTCCACAAGAATGTTCCTTTTTCCATTCCATTTCCAATCCTAAGTAAATATTCACAGAAATGAGGATCTAAGAGAGCTCGCATATTTTGAACTAATTTTATTTTCGTAAAATGGGGCCACAGATAAGAATTAACTAAACTTGATGCAATTACTTCTTCTTTACTACCTTTTTGGACAACAAGTAAAATTTGTTGGAAATCTCAACCCAAAACTATTACATTACCACCAAATGGTAAGTCAGTGTCAGTTATGTCTTTTAACATTTTATCTAAAGATTCAACAGCCTGACAATTTATCATTGGAGCTTCATCCCATATAATCAGTCGTGTCATTCTAAACAAATCAGCTAAGGCAGACTGTTTACTTACTGTACAAACAATATCACTATGAATATGAGGTGGAATCTAAAACCTTGAATGTACTGTTTGACCACCAGACAACAAGCCAACAACCACTCCTGACGATATAGTTGCTAAAGCAACTAAATTTCTTGATCTAACATTTGCAAGTAATGCACGATATAAAAATGTCTTCACTATTCCACCTGGACTATCAATAAAATACATATCACCACCATCACCAAAAACTTTACTTAAAATGTCATCATAAGCAGTCTTTGTTCTTGGTTAAGACTACCATCACATGAAAGGTCACTATCAGATATTAATATGTATAATTCTTCAGAAACCAATCGTTTTAATACTTCATCATGTTGAATACTAATATCATAAATAGCTAATCCATAGGTATTTATCTCTGCATCACTTATACTCATTTTTCTTTCGTAAATAATCCTCATACATAAATTCTTTAAATTGGTCCTACAAATGTTTTGGATCATCGGGACTACAAAATGCTAAATTAGTTGCAAACAAGCGGCGTAATGAATTTGGCATTTGATAATTACAAGCTTCTTGCAAACATAGCTTACAATTATTATCCCCTCTAAGTAAACCTCGTAATAGTGCAGCCTCACGAAAAGTCTTAACAAAAATACCATTCAAAAATTTAAGATTTTCAAAAGATAGTGGTCCTTTAACATGATTTAACAATATTTGTAAATAATATATTTCTTCTTCTCTAGGACCTGCTGCTACATTCCTTCCAACCACAGTACCCTTTTTTTTTCTAATATTCCAACACTTCCGATGTGCATCCCATACAAAATATTCAGGGAACTCTTTAAACAACAATTTCCTTGCTTCATGATTAGTAACATTTATTGTAAAAAAATTCGGTAAGCATAGTTTTTTGGAAGAAATCTCGTTGAAGAACTAAGATTATCAGTATCTTTATATGTAACTGATTGTTTATTTTCTAGATGTAACTGTAATGAAATAACAGTTGGACTTATTTCATACATAGTAAATCCATAGATCCTCCATGTTGCTTCAAGGAAAGAAATCCATATACCAGACTGAAATATTTATATTTCATCCATACTGTCAAGTTTACCCTCATCACTCAAAGAGAAATTAACCTTGTCACGTCCTTTGTAAACATATATGTACAAGTATTTAATAGCTTTTATTGTTGAACATATTTCTACATTCATATGACAGTCATATTTAGCTAATAAATAAGGATTATAAGGTACAACTCATCTATTATCAAGAAAATGTTTTCTAATCAACACTTTCTTACCATCATTTCGCCTTCTATGTTTCGAATAAGAAGTTTCATCAAAGTATGTGTATTGTATTTATGCGGATAACGACTTCTACACTTTTTACCACTTTTCATACATACATTATTTGGGTTTAAAAAACCGCACGGACCATGCACTATGTGTCTGACAACAACAGAGTGTAAATAATGATACTTTGCACTATCATGAATTTCAGCACTCATAATTTCATCCACTCTTTTAAGGGAAATAATTTTTGAGCCTGATTTCAATATAATTAGGAAGTGAGCATGTGGTAAATCTCTCTTTTGAAATTAAAAAACATATATATATATATATGCAATTCCTGGTCCAAATAGATGTTCTTTGAATAAATCTTTTTTCAACTCTTCTAATTTCGCTCTAAAGATGCGAGAGTCCAAATCAGTTCTATTTTGAACTTTATCACAAAATTTAATTCTTAATTTCAAGCCAGTTGGAATTGCATATAATTGTTAAAAAGATGTCAGGTTTTTCAAATTTTTGAACTAATGCTATTGCAAACATGTATCTTTTATTCAAATCCCTAGGATCACCTACAAATGACGATGGCAAAATAATCCTTCGACCTACATTGGAAGCTATGGTTTCACCATTTTGTGCACTGTCAACAATTCCTTGGTAAAGCTTACTATGTATTTCTGTCTGATTATTACGGAAGTAATCTAATCTAGAAGATTCAACTTTAATATACATATCAACTACACATTATTGTAAAAGGCGACCAGCATGTAGTAATATGGAATTATCCAATGATCTTACTTGTAGTTTATAGCAATAGTATTCACGACAAGACACTTGCAATCATTTTCGCTTTTTGTTTAAAACTGAAAATGTAGAAAATAAAATAAATCTTAATAATAAACAAACTAAATAAAGAAATTAAAATCAAGTAACAATTTACTTTTCAAACCTGTCATTTCGTTCTTTAATATTTTTTTCAGGAGAATCAACATAATTATCCTCAAGCATAACGTCAACAGAACAAACATTATAATCTCTATCCTGCCTAGTAACCATTTCAATACCTTGGTGCTAGCCACTATCTCCATTAGGGAATAACAAAGGATAGTGGAGAGAATCATAACATCCAAAATAATAGTTTACTCTATGCTTGCTACCAAAATGTGTATAATTAGATATAGCACGAATCTCAAAATTCGATGTTTCGTCATTCACCTAAATTGCAGCAACTTGTGATACTGTTGGAACATCATAAGCCCTTTGATCCATACCCAAAGTTCATGCAATTTCTATTTCACGGTTTTCCAAATCAGCAACATTAGTTAAACCTCGAAATATTTTTGCATATGGATTTATCTCTAAAATGTGAACTAATTTTTCAACAATTGATTGGGATAACTTATCTAATATTTTTAAGCGATTTTGTATCTCATTTTCAGTATCGTAAAAATAAAGTTGTAAATAAGAAGGTCTGAAATCCACTGGAAGGTGTTCATTTAGGTAATGATATATCTGTCCTTTAATTCTAAAAGTATATATTCCTTTATTTTTTTTGTCATAAGTCTTTATCATACTTTACACCAAATGAAGTAAAAGAAAAATTACAATTGTAACTTCAAATATAAGTCCTGAATTCAATTGATTCGTCGGATTTGGATGTAAATAAACGATGAAATTCTAGATGTACACCATTGATTTTTAGTTTAATATTCCCACCACAACAACAAAAACCTTTACTTTCTTTATGGAACTTTTTTACTCCACAGAAATCACAAATTGTTGGCATAGGGAAACAATAACATTTGGTCGGAATGCTTTGTAAAATACCGAAAGTATTTTCTAATATTTAGAATCCTGGCAAGGTAGCAAAACCTAGTGAAAGAAATAAACATATAAATTCCAACGCCCAATACTAAACTAAACTAAAAATATAAGTTACTAAAAGTATAAGTCACATGTTTGTTGAATATCATCAAGTTGACACATGACAGAACATCACAAAAACCAATTTAGACAAAAAATTCAAAATAGATGCATATAGAAAAAAATAAAGTAAGCCGAAGTAATATACCTAATTAATCACCACAATAATAAAAAAAAAACTCACAGGTTGCATATCTTGGTAACACCGATTTTTCTGAAGCACTACATGTAGAAGTACCCTCTTCCACCAAAGTTCCGGGCACTCTTTTTTTAGTATACAGTTGTTGTCGATGCACATTACGCAACTGTCGTGCTTGAGCATACAATTCTCTACGCTGTGCATTGGAAGATTGTTTTGATCGAGCATATATCTCTCGACGACGACGACGCTTGTTTTCTAGCTCAAAGCTTTCAACACCACCCTCAGCAGTATCCATAACATAAAAAACTGAACACAATAAAAAAACAAAATAAAATGCAAGAAAACAAAAAATGATGCAACATAACTAAAATTGATTAAGAATTCCACTCTGCTAAATTCATTAACAAAGAACACACCTGATGTCTAATGTCATCTCACACATAAAGTGAAAAATATTTATAAATCAAAATATTACCAACAGGAAGTCCCATGGGAAAAAGTAGTATATATACAATTTATCTTAAATATCCTTTTGAATATTCTTGGATTCCAAGTTTGAGTAAAACGTTTCATTTGTTGCAATAAAATATAGATTCGATCATTCGCCCACCCTTTGAAGAACCAGAGAAGTAAAAAAAAAATTGAGGGATAACCCCAAATCCAAAATGAAGCCTAAGTGTTCAAGTACCCAAACCCCGAAGAAATCCCAAACTGACTAAATCAGTATCAATTAACATCTATCCATATCGACAAAACTTAAAGAAAACACATAAAATATAATTCGTTATAAGATTACAGCAAATTGGACCAGTATACCTAACCTTAACAACAAGAAGTCCCATGGGAAAAAAGTAGTATTTATACAATTTATCTTAAATATCCTCTTGAATATCCTTGCTTTCCAAGTTTGAGTAAAATGTTTCATTTGTTGCAATAAAACATAGATTCGCCCATTTGCCCAGAGAAGTAAAAAAAAAAATTGAAGGTTAACCCCAAATTCAAAACAAAGCCCAAGTGTTCAAGTACCCAACCCCCGAAGAAATCACAAACTGGCTAAATCAATATCAATTAACAACATCTATCCATATCGACGAAAATTAAAGAAAACACATAATATATAATTCGTTACAAGATTACAGCAAATTAGACCAGTACACCCAGCCTCAACGAAATCGCGACACAACTGAAATCCTGAAATTGAAAGACCGAAAATGTGTGAAAACCTACGCTGATAGTTTGTGCCAGAGAGAGGGATAAATATTGCAGATTCGGATCAACACAAAAAGAAACAGGTTAAAAAATGGAATAAAGATACGAAGTTGTGAGATTCTAACTTAGTTTCTCCGAGCTCGTGAAAAGCCTGATTGGTTTAGTTCATGGAGTTTTTTTGGTTTAGTTCGTGAAGTTCAGCAAGAGAAAGATATTAGAATGAAAGAAAAAAACGAAAAAAAATCGAAAAGAAAAAGAAAAAAATCGAATTATGTACAAGAAATAGCGACACGTGGTGCTAAGATTTTTGTCTCTTTTATATTGTAGTTATATAACTTATTTAACCAAATTTGACATATTCTTTACCTTTTCGTTTTTCAATATGTATTTGATTTATTTAATCATTTAAACAATATTATCATGAATTATTTTATCAATTATTTAGTTATGATCAATGTACATTTTACTAATTCATTCCACTTGATGGGATAGTAAATTAAATTCATTAAAATAAATTTGGAGCAAAAAACGAATATTTCTAGAGTTTTCTTCCATTTTTTTTTATTAAATGAATGTTAAGAGTGTTAAGATACATAGGGGGTAAATGGGGGTACATAGTACGTATTTATAATAAATAATTTAATTGATATATTCAATACATATTAAGCGAATATGAAAAAATAGTGGTATTTGTTGGATGTTCAGTTCACAAACCGACTTTTATTTCCTCATCTATATAAATTGTAAATGAATGGACTACTCTAATTTATTTCCTCAACTATTTAAATTGTTTCACAAATTGATTTTTATTTCATTTGAATTAAAGTTCATTATACATAAACAATTGTATTAATTATTCTCACATTTTATAATATTATTTTTATAGCACTTATAAAATATTTTAGAATATCGTGTAATATACATTCAACTATGGCCCTGTTTGACATAATTTTTGGTTCTGCTTTTGTTTTATGTAAAAGAGCTTTTGGACAAAGTTACCTTATTTTTTGTTCAAAAACTAATTTTTAAAAGCACTTCCTATTCCGAACGTGTGTTTAGATGAAATTATATTGGACCAATTCTCTCTAAAAGTTCTTCTAAATATCAAAAGCACTTTTATAAAATTAGTTCAATGAATCCAAAAATAACTTTTGAATCCAAACAGATCTCGTATATCTTGTGGCAGTCGAGTTAGATGATGTACATTAGGTCACTTGAATGCTATATATTATTAATGGTGATAATAAATAATTTAAGACGACTTTATTTATTGTCAAATACATTGAATTAGAGTATATTCAATGAAGGTTAGGTGAAAATTAGACTTCTCAATTTTTAATTCCGTCAGTCATTTAACACGTTGGATGTATTCATTCTCCCGTGGGTCCAACAATCTTCAATGCGCGTCTATGCTTCGTGCATTACGTCTAGAATTTGCCATATCTTGTAACTAATTATGTTTTTGTTTGTCAATCACTCTTTACAAAACTTTTTTTTACATATATTAATTTTTAATTATATATTCACATAATAAAATATTTTACAAGTAAACTCAAAATTTTTTCATACTTTTAAACAACACGTTCTTCAAAAATTCACTATCCAAAAAAATGACCATCGGACAGAGACTATATGTATAGTAATAAAAATTGGATCCAACAGATCGATTTGATCAAAAGTGATAAATCAAACTACATCTCTATTTGGAAAAAAATTATAAATGATTTAATTTATAAATAGATAGAAATGTATAGTTTATAATACTTATGAATTCATTGAAATGTACTATTGAAAATTAAAGTTTGACAATAAATAAATATTTTGCGAATCAAATAGAAGTTTAATCCTTTAGATTTATAAACAAATGAATTAGTCAAAGACCATAAGCTCCATTTCACAGCCATTATTTGAACACTCTTTTTTTTTTCACATAATCATTTTCAATTACATATTCAGAGAATAAAATATTTTACATGTAAAATGAAAAAAAAAATTCCTAAATCACACATTATTCTAAAAATCATTATTCAAAACATTAGTTTTTGAAAATAATGACCGTCAAACAAGGGCTAAGTTATGAGAAAACCTAAAGACAAACTTGAACTGCACAACAAGAACGTTTAGCTAATCGTGCATATGCATCACCTCGAGCCATGGGGATTTCTTATGGAGCATGGAGGTCTTGATGGATTTGTAGAGAAAATTAAAAGGAGATTTTATTTGTGAGAGATTTTTACCAATGGATTGAGAGAATATCTTGTTGCTTTTTAATGGATTTCATGTGGTCAAGGATGTCTCAATTCAGCATTTTGATAGGCTTGGCTACTATATATCGAATGGCAATATGATGCTAAACGATAACATACACACTCTTATTTGTACTCAAACCCCCTAACTTCATATGGATTCACGATATACCAAGCAAAGGAAATTTATTTAAATGTGGGCTTGTCTCGATGTATTAAGCTACTTGTACATTCTATTAATATATATTGGTTGACATTCCATAATGTGTAAAAATTGAGGTCATTGATTATTTTAAAGGGTTTTGCTAGTGATATACACGGGTGTACCTAAGAGGTTACACGCCCCTTACATTGGGGTGATATCCACTTAAATAAAAAAATATTTTATACAGGTGGGTCTCACCCCATGTGAGGGGGTTTAACCCCTTAGAGTATCTCCAAAAAACTCTTTAAATTAACATTTTAAGAGTATCTCTAAGAGATTCTTTAAACATGAAATGCTCTCTATTTTAAAGAGTCAACATTTAAAATCACGCTCCAACATTTTAATTTAGAAAGTGGGTTTGACTTTCCAAATGTGGAGAGCTAAAATCACTATTTATAATTAAATGCATTCAAAGTGTTTCAACTTTCAATGTAGGAAAACAATAAAATAATTTAAAATACAAGTTAGTTAAAATAAAAGATAAAGAAAATAATAAATATTTTTTGAAAGTANCCAATTTTTTTATTGCATTGTTATCTTACTAATAAATTAAATAGCAAATCTTATCTTTAACGATGATTTCTATCAATATACTCTATTAAAGCATCTCCAAGAGATTCTTCAAATATAAGATACTCTCTATTTTAAAGAGTTAACATTTAAAATCATAGTGCAAGAAACTCTTTAAATTAACATTTTAATTTAGAGAGTGGGTGGGTTTTGCTCTCCAAATTTGGAGAGCCAAATTCACTCTCTATAATTAAATGCATTCAAAGTATTTCAATTTTCAATATAGAAAAATAATAAAATGATCTAAAGTTAAAATAAAAGATAAAGAAAAATAATAAATATTTTTTTGGAGTAGTAAAATCAAGTGTTAAATATAAAGAGCTTGTTGTAGTACTTCAAAATTTTAACTCTCTAAATTTATAGATGCTCTCCAAATAATAGAATATGCTATTTAAAAATAGAGAGTCTTTTGAAAATACTTTTATGTACTTCTTTTGATGTTCCACTAGCAAAATTCTATTTTAAATGTTGTTCAAATCAATGGTAAAATTGTACGCCACATCATGAGACGTAAACAAAACTGTCAACCAAGATATAAATGTAGTAAAACTATTTCTTGATATCCATTTTGCTAACTGGAACATTTTAAGTTATAAATATATGATTACAAATTAATTTGAAAAAAAAAATTTAGTCCAAAATAAACGGAGGCAAAGAGTGTCTAAAATTTTAATTAATAAACATATTTAGGGGGTGTTTGATGGATATTATTGGGGAAAGAATGTATTTGAAATAATGATATGATGAGAAATATGATGTTAAAAGTAAGGAAAAATTATTGATGTGATGGAAAATATTATTCTTTTGATGAATGCACGGTAGAAAATGAGTTTTGAAAGAATGTATTTTGAAAGAATGTATGTCAAATAGAGTATTAGAAATCAAATGTAAATTAAGCATATGTTTGTCTTTCATTTTTTTCAATATACTCATTTTTAACCACACATTCATATAATAAAAAATTTCACACGTAAATTTAAAATTTTTTCCTACTTTTTAAATTACACATTTTCAAAAAATTCATTATTTAAAATAATGTTTTTCCAAAAAAGTGGCACCAAACAGGGACTAAAGTTGAACTGAGCAGTTTGTTACGCGCGAATAATACGAGTGGCAAACAAAATTACAGTAAACTAAAAACAATCAAAATCAAGCATCAAAAAGTTGATCCACCACGGTCTCCTCCGTATGATATTCTCCGCCACCAACCTCAGTCACCAACCAAATAGGACTCGGCGACTCGTCCACTGTTTCACTGTCAAAGCTCTCGCTATAACACACTCAAACATATACCACCATCATATATATACACACACTCAGAGACTCGAGTTTATAGTCACAACGGGATCGGTTTTATTGGGTGAAGATTCTGAATTTTTTTTTTTTCCTTAAGAAATGGAGGTCAGAGCCAGAGCACCCGGAAAACTTATACTAGCAGGTGAACATGCAGTTGTTCACGGATCCACTGCTGTGGCTGCCGCAATCGATCTCTACACTTACGTCACTCTTGGTTTCCCCACGCCTTCTGGTATCTTACCTCAGTTCTCAATTTCTCAGCTCCCACTGTTAATTTTGATTGTCAAGTTTTTCGTTTCCTGTTGGATTCTGATAGTTTGAATATTTTATGTGCAATTTTCTCTTCTCTTTTTGAATTCTAACAATTGGATTTTGTGTGGACACATCTTTGCGATCAGTAGTTATTCTGATTAACTTGAGTAATTTATCTGGAATTTTATGTCCCCCTTTATGAATTCTAGCAATTGGGTTTGGTGTGGATACATTTCTTTTTTCTTTTATTGTTTTTTTTTTCCACATTTGATTCTGATTAACTTGAATATTTTATCTGCAATCTTCTCTTTCTTTTATGAATTGTAGCTATTAGGTTTTGTCTGGATAAAATTTTGCTATTCGTATTTGATTCTGATTAATTATACTGGAATTTCTCTTGCCGTAATGAATTCTAACAATTGGATTTTGTGGATACATTTTTGTGATTAGTATTTGGTTTCTGATAATCTCATTGATTAGAATATTTCATCTGCAATTACTTCTTCCCTTAATGAATTCTAGCAATTGGTTTTTGTGTGGATACATCTCTGCTATTCGTAGTAGATTCTGATGAATTGGAATAATTTATATGCAATTAAAATAAATGACCTGTGTTGGTAACTCCTTGAACTTCACAAGATATTCCAAATCCCACAATGTACAAATAAAATCGACTTGTTTGGGAAGTGTTTGTAAACCGTTTAAATTGTAATAGATAGGAAGCAATGCTGAATAAGTGCGTATTACTTGTGGACCCATAAAATGTGTGGTTAAAGTGGTTTCACTGATCGTAAACGGTTTATAATGGATGAGCCGCATCCTTGACGGCCCCCCACCTGCCCTGCCCTGGACTTTGGTGAAGGAGTTAAATCGCAGGTTATGCCTCCAAGGGTACAGGGTGGAAGGCTGCTTGTACACTTGCACTTACCCAAGGGAATTAATATGAAGATATGTTACTCTTGTTCATAAAAGAGCTGAAAGTTGATAATGATCCTAAGCTCTTGGCTCGGCTCGTATATTCATTTGTATTCATAATCTAAACTCCACAGATGGAAGAAGGTTAAGTAGCAACACAGTAAATGATTACATTTGAATCCTGACATTGATTTGTTACAGTCAAGGATCATGTCAAAATATATAAGATTTCACAATAACTAGCACTCAAAAGGACATTTTGACTGAGTACTATAATTAAAATGGTTTAAAAGTTGTCATTGATGCCTTTATATTGCACTGAGGCATGGTAGAAATGTATGTTTTAATTTGTGTTTTTTTCTCCTTCTGCAATTTGTTAATTCTGTCCAGTTGCCGACTTAAAGGATGTGTTTGGCAGGCACTTAGATTAGAACGCACAAAAATCGATTCAAAATTTAGCGGATCTTGTCATAATCCTCTTATTAGACCAATTATAATGCAGGAAAACGAACTTCATGAGAATTTGGAATTCAAATGGAATATCTGGAGATTGAGTCCACTACTTGATCAGTTTATATTGAATTATTTGTTTTCCAGTTAAACAAATGTATACTAAATGCCCTTGTTTCATCACTTAATATTTTTTAGATAATAAAATAATATAGTTCGTGACGTGAATAATATTGATTGGTAGATATGATTCTTTATGCATTTTCATCATAATGTCTTTTTTTTTTGTTCAATATGTTGAGCTTTTCTAATATGATGGGTCTAATTTCTCCCTCCACTTTCGGGTATTCTTTCGGAGATCAGATAATGATGATACACTAAAACTTCATCTCAAGGATATGGACTTGGAGTTTTCTTGGCCAGTTGGAAGAATTAAAGAAGTTCTCCCTGATCCGGGTAGCCATGCTGCTTCCTCTCCCTCATCATGTTCATTAGAGACCACCAATGCAATTGCTGCTCTAGTTGAAGAACAGAACATTCCTGAAGCAAAAATTGGACTTGCTTCGGGTGTTTCAACTTTTCTGTGGCTATACACGTCCATTCATGGGTGAGTAATTTGAATTTCATTCATGGGTGTGTAATTTGTGTTGTACTTCTGATATGTTTATTTTTTTTGCTTGATCAGGTATAAACCTGCTAAAACAGTGGTCACTTCTGAGCTGCCTCTGGGCTCTGGCTTGGGTTCATCTGCTGCTTTATGTGTTGCATTTTCAGCTGCTCTACTTGCTCTATCTGATTCCGTCACACTTGATTTTAGCCACCAGGGATGGCAAATGTTTGGAGATAGTGAGCTGGATCTAGTAAATAAATGGGCCTTTGAAGGTGAAAAAATAATGCATGGGAAGCCATCTGGGATAGACAACACAGTGAGCACATACGGTATGTAATCCAATCACTAGCATGTGGCAATAATCAACAGAGAGAATAATAGTGGAGATCCACATTCCTTTTATTTTTATTTTGATCAAATCATAGGGAAGGGAGAACTTGATTTCAAAATCTTTTTATTGTTCTTTCCTAAATGGGCTTCTCAGGGCTTTGGCCTTTCTGAACGTCCTTTCTTGTACCTCCGCTAAGTACTGAACTTTCTTGAAAACAATGATCCTGGGAGTCACACATTGCTTCAGTTAAAGCTAATGAAGTTTATGCTACAGGCAACGTGATCAAATTTAGGTCTGGTGAATTGACACGCATCAAGACAAATATGCCACTTAAAATGCTCATAACTAACACAAAAGTTGGGAGAAATACGAAAGCGCTGGTAGCTAACGTTTCTGAAAGGACAATAAGGCATCCCAAAGCTATGGCTTCTGTATTTTCCGCAGTTGATTCCATCAGCTGTGAGTTGGCTTCCATTATCCAGTCACCGGTCACAGATGACCTTGCCATAACTGAGAAAGAGGAAAAATTAGAAGAACTGATGGAGATGAATCAGGGGTTGCTCCAATGCATGGGTGTCAGCCATGCATCTATAGAAACCGTGCTTCAATCAACGTTGAAATACAAGCTATCGTCCAAATTAACAGGAGCTGGTGGTGGAGGCTGCGTTTTGACACTACTACCAAACCGTATCCTTTCGGTTATTCTGCTTAATTTCTTCTTCACATATTGCCCCCATTGTTTTCAAAACTCATTTTCATTTACACATTCTTTCATAAAATAATTTTACACGTAGATCCAAAATTTTTCTCTACGTTTTAACTACACATTCTCTCAAAAATCACTTCCAAAACAAATTTCACTCAAAAATGGTGCTCAAACAGGTGGACTATTTCGTTATCGTTATTTTCTCTGCTGCATATATGCCTTTTGCTGCTTAAGCTCTCATTTGTTCCCCTTTAAAACAAAATTCTATAATTCTCATAATTATTTTCAACCACACATTCACACAATAAAATAGTTTGCACGTAAGTCTAAAAATTTTTCTCACATTTTAACCGCACATCCTCCAAAAAAAAAAATCACTATTCAAAACATTATTTTTTTCAAAATAATGAACATTAAAACGGGGATAAATTTCTTCGAGCACGTTTATTCTTGACTGCATGACTCAGTACTATCAGGAACAGTTGTTGACAAAGTAATCTCAGAGTTAGAATCGTGCGGGTTCCAATGTTTGATTGCGGGTATTGGGGGAAGAGGCATGGAGATTAGCTTTAGTGGTTCTTCCTAAACGTAGTCCAGAGTCTGACTGTAAGATTTGTCACCATATTTGAGAATAATCATATGGAAATGTATGCTACTTCTGCCCCTTCAGTTAGAAACAGTTGATAGATGAGTAAATTAAATGGATACTCGTTGAATTTTACCATCGGTTACCACTTTCTCACCGAAAAATAAATAGTTACTGAATACTCGCTCAACTATTCATTAATTTATCCATCCATCACTAGGTTCAAATCCGTCTGTGCAGCTGGACAATAAATTCCACTGGATATAAAAAAAAAAATGACATGGATGATGAATCATGTCCACATCATCTAAAATTATTTTTTCTAAATAGCCAAAATCGTGTAATTGGAAACAAACGTTTTCTGACGGGCAGAATGAAAATTCTAAGAAATCAGAGAGATCGAAATTTTCATTCCCAAATCACCTTCATCTTCAAGTCACATTAACTAATTCATTCAATTGGTAATCCCAGCTTTGTAACCGATACCCAAGAAGTTCTATAGCTACACCCATTTAATTGAAATTTATACTGTGTATAGTTCATCCCAAATTAGTGCAATCATTTATCAATTCAATTAAAATTTGGCCACAAGACATAGAAAGATTCTTGTCGTGGTTGTAAGGAACATAAGGGGTCCAAGAAGTACAGAAATCGAAGAAAATGTAGTTATGGAGGAAGCTCTTTTTTCAGACAGTGGAGGAACCACAAAAAGGTAAATTTTATGTAATTTTTTTTATGGATTCTTTAATTTTATACTATGAATGTGGAAGACATGTGATTTTGTCGAAATGGCTACTTTTTGTCCAGTGAACACGAGATTGTTGTTCAGGTTATCTACACTTTGGCTGAAGAGACATTTTTGTCGTCCATGATTCATTTAAGACATGTTTGATACCTATAGAATGTTTCTATGCAAATAATACGATAGAGGGAGAGGAAGAGACATCTATTGAATGTCAGTCGGTTGATTTAGACGATGAGTTTAGCGATGATGATTTTCATCATGACAAGAATTCACCCGAGCGTGTTGAGATTGGATTACATGCAGATCCAACAATTGAAATTGAGGCGGGAGGTGAAGAAGAGCCTAAGTTGTAATAAGTTAGATTGTCAAAGTGAGGAGGAGTTGCACATTGACTATTCTTATAGTGAAGAAAACATTTTTCCACTTCCATGTGTATGATCATGAGACGGAGAAGTTTGATCCACAACTTGAGGTTGGAAATAAAATTTAAAAACATCAAGGAGTTTAGGCAAGTTGTGAGTAATCATGGGTTCCTACTAGATGTAATTTGAGGTTTAGATTTAATGATGAGTTTAGAGTGCAAGCCGTACCTAAATTAGGTTGTCATTGGACGATTTGAACTTCTTGGAACAAAAAGAAGGTGTGTGCAAATAAAGTCAAAAAATTTAAAGCATACGCGCATAAGAGATACTCCCTCCGTCCCATTATATATGTTTGTTTTGTTTTTCACACGGATTAAGAAATCGTATTTAATGTTATTGGAAAAGCAATTTTTGTCAAAAACTTTTCTAATTTACCCTCGTTTAATTATCAATAACTAGTAGTAAATTATTATTAGAAGTATAAAAGAAATAAAAGTATATTAGTAAATGAACAAAACAAAGCATTCTTTATAAAGAAACAAAACTATATAATTAGGATAATAAAATAAGGAGAGTGGATCTACTTAAAATGGGATGGGGGAAATAGAACCAATAGTCATTGCACTGCAAGATATATAATAGATAGTTATTTAGAGACTTTCGAGGTTGACATTGATTGGAAGTCTAAACTTATTATGAAGGCTGTAAATGATGATTTGAAGTTGACAATTAATAAAGTACAACATGGAGGGCTAGAAGATATGCTAGGTTATTGACAGAGGGATCTGATGAGCACCAATTTGGTTTGCTTAGATCTTTTGCATTTGAAATTCTTAGAACTAATCCTAGGTCTACACGCATAGTTGCCATGCATGGATTAAAGTTTCGAAGTACATATATTTGCTTAGAAGCTTGTAAAAGAGGCTTTCTAATAGGTTGTAGACAACTTTTGGAATTAGATGGGTGTTTCTTAAAAGGGGCGTTTGGAGGTCAAACGCTTGTAGATGTGGCATTAGATGTTAATGATTGTATCTACCTAGTAGCATATGCAATCGTGGAGAGAGAGAATGCTCTACTACTTGAAGGTGGTTGTACAACATCTGGGTGAAAGATTTGAAGATATTGAAGCAATGATTAGGCTTTTATGACTAATAGACAAAAAGGTCTACAAAATGTGAGAGAGGATTTGTACCCTGAAGCAGAACAACGTTTTTGTGTCAGGCACATGTACACCAATTTTTTTAGGGTTGATTTTAAGGATTCAACTCTTAAAGACTACTTATTGTCCAGTTGTACAAATGGGATTTGAGCCTTTTGATGGATGGGTAAATTAATGAATAGTTGAGTGAACATTTGGTAATCATTTATTTTTCCGTGAGCAAATGATAACCAATGGTAAAATTCAGTGAGCATCCATTTAATTTACTCATTGGTAGATTACAACTACCATCTAAATTAAAATGACAGCTTTTCTACCTTTTAAAAATGAAATCCCCAAATTCACACACAATCCATACATCACGAAGTCGTGCCCTTTGGGTGTAAAAAAGGAATGGTCCTCAGTGCAGAGGATTGCAAGGAAAGGTAGATTATCCTCAACACTTTTGTTTATTTGTTTTCTCATTTATGCAGAGAACCAACACATGAAACTTGAGATACCCCTAGGCCCTAGCTAAAAATGACACATACAGTCAAATGTAGTCTTGTTCTTACCCGTTGGAGTTGAGAGAGATTTTTGGACATTTTGAACTGCACATAATTGGAGCCCCATACCCATTTATTCTTTTCAAATAAAGTTTGTAGCATCAATCAGCTTTTGGTCTGATCTCAATCCCTTGAATAATGAGACCACTCTTCCAGTTTCCACCCTTCGTCTCTGTCAAACTTATTTCCATATCCAAATCTTGTTCTCCATCTACGAAGAACTCTCCCAACTCAACTTCCATCCAGTTATCTGCTCTAACCTGGGGGTATTCGGTAATGCGCTCCGATGACAAATCGCCTCGCCGTCTATATATATGAGCCATACTATGATAGAGAAATATTTGCCTAGGCACAATCTGGTACTTGTACTTTCGTTCTCCCTCTGGATCTAAACACACAGCTCGTTTTACACCATCCTGCCCACTAATTCCAACTGTAGCCTCAGCAGGTTGGTACTCAAAACCGTATATTCCTGATTTTGAAGAGAACACAAGGTAAGCTGTATACGTAGTTCCTGAAGACAGCATGCTAGTGTTTATATTGCCACGAATTTCAAACCAACAAACATTAAGAAGCTCCGCCGCCTCGGGAAATCTGAAACGAATGTGCAATGAAACCATCAGCATTCTAAATAATTAATAGAAAGACAAGATATTTGTAGTTCGCCCTGAAATTTTGGATTCCACGTGTGACATTTTAATATGGTGTCCATTTCATGACATAAAAAAATAATAATAATATTTATATGATCACAAAATTATGACATTTAAATGCTTTTTATTTTTTTAAATGTGATGAATAAGAAAAGTAAAAGTAAAGTTCAAATGCACCTCCCAAACTTTATCAAAATTTATATGTCATCAACAAAGAACCTCTTTGTATAATTCCTATGAGCAAATCTTTAAATCGGAAATATCAAATACCACGTGTAAACTTTAAAATGCAACAAATCATATAAAAATATTTCTTCTCACATTTCTAGAAGCTAACTCACTAATTTAAATTTCGTAATAAATATGTTCTAACAAATCTTGTTCAATGGATATTAAAGTTAGGTCATTCAAACGTTCTTGTAACATGGTTGATTGTAAAATAAAATTTTAATAACTTCAATTTTGAAAAACTTCTTTCGACAGATGTAACTGTAGCATTAATCGTTAGTAATACTCTATAAGTAATAAATGTATGCAAAAAGCTATCCAATCTTTTCAAATAAGTCAATATCAAAAGCTTTCTTTATTTCTTTTGGTAAAAGATTTTACAAATTTTTTAACTCTTGAACAAATTTTTGCCATCAAAATCTCAAAAAATTACATTTCTAAGAACAATGTCAAGATAATCTCAGCATGCTTTCAAATTAGTATTATCCAATATGTTTAACTTGTCAAAAGAAAATAAAAATCCAAACTTTCTTCCATAGATTAAACTGATTGAACATTCGTACAAGTGATCCAATCGTTTAATTTACTATAAAAAGGAAATAATTGGTTATGAAAGAATATTTAAGCGATTGTGTGTCCTCTACAGTGACATTTTCATCAAAATGTTTCTTCTTCAGAATTATATTTTTTCCTCCTCTCTTTTCCCTCACATTATTTAAAGTATGATACTATTTTAAAAAATTATATTCAAGAAAATTATAATTAATCAATTATATTATTCTTAGTTTTATTATCTTATATAATTGCATATCATATCAAGTCAAATGCCTGTAATTAATAAAGAAATAATGAATAAATGAAAATAGTTAAACACAATATACTGAAATTAGTTATGAATGAACCTAAACCATCTAAATCATTTTTCTTACTTTAATAAAAATGTCTTGGTATAATATGTAATTAGGAATAAGAAAATACAACAATATTAAATAAAAAAAAAATCATCATTTGTCTATCTTTTAACTCTTTTTTCATAAAGATTGTGCCCTTTAATTAAATTAATAAATATATATATATATATATATAATTGGTGTTCCTAAAATGATGAGGCCTATGCCGTCGGTCAACTTGCGCAGCCTCATGCCACCTCACCTTGGTCCTTATGCATGATAACTGTAGTACCTGGACTCTGGAAGAGAGATCCATTGCCAATATTCAGGCGTATCGCCCCACACGATGACGAGGTCCCTTGCAGCCACCATAAAGCACTTCCTTCCTGTCCCTTTCTCCAATGAAAAGCTCTGCAATAATAGAGAAGCATTAGGATGCATCCCCAACTAGAGTAAATGAAATCATGGGCATGATAAATTTCCTGAATATCGAAATGCATGTTTGGTCCACATTGTTATCAAAATTCATTATTTCAAAACTCATTATCAACCTCACAATCTTCAATAAAATAATATTACACGTAAATCCATAATTTTTCCTTATTTTTTAACCACATTTTTCATCACATCATAAAATGCATCATTTTCTCAAAAATGTGCATCAAACACCCCCGTAAAGACTGATAACTATAAGGAAGGCGTCAGTTGAGAGACACCATCACAAGTGATATCTATAAACAAGCCTTCAGTTGATTTTTACCTTGGTTCGAAACTGGGCATTAGAGCTTAGTGGCACTTAACTATTTCTTTTTGTAAAACATAAATTCGGGTTGACGCCAATATCTCAAAGTTATAACAAAGGATCAAGTTTAACATTAAGGACAATAATAAAATTCATTATCCTACTAAATGAAAATTAAAACTTAACCTATGTATATTCTTGTCCATTATAACGTAAAAGTTCAAGTAATAGATATTTCTTGGAATATGTAAAGTTAGTCTACCAATTTCGCAAAGAATTACACCCAAAGTTTCTTAACCTATTGGTGTTTTCGATGCACATTTTTTAGGAGAGAATGCATTTTTTTGTGAAGTGATAGGGGCACAAAGAGCAATGAAATGCCCAGATAGAATCGCTAATGATCAACTGGTACAATCTGATTGGTATTTATTTGTTCTTTCAGTTTACCTCGACCAGACGCTGATTGTTATCTGTTAAAAGGCAACTCCATACAAATTCTATTAAAACTTGAAACAGTAAATCCATGTTTATTTTCTAAATTTCGTTTTATTAGTTTTGAAAATAACGACCAATCTACAAAAATTCTCTTGTTGTAAAACAAGTTTATAATTTTATTTAATTTTCAAACTAAAAATAATTCGCAAACTCCAAACAATAAATCCAGGTAAATCTGTTTGATTGAGAGTTAACAAAATACAAGGAAATTACTAATAATTCTATTGTAAAATCCAAAATCAACAAAGTTAATTGGAATATACATTACCTTGATGCCACCGTCGATAACGATCGGGTTGTCGCAGAGGTGGAAATAAAGCTCTTTCTTGGATCGAAATTTAGAGAGAAACAAATCACCATCGTCAATTAAGCGTAAAATGATGTCACGATAATCAGGCGGTAAAAACCGCTCCCAAACGGCGTCGGATTCTGCAGCCGACCGGAATGTCGTAGACACCAATGACAGGCGGCAGACGTCCTTGGGGGTGGTCAGCGACATCGCGGCGGCTATACATTCCTCCGGCAGCTCTTGGAAATTCTCAGTCGACATCGTCTTCATCTGTGTGTATAAGATATTGGATTTAGAGATGTGTAGAAGGATATTTATAGAGGCACCGATGGTTGAAAGGTGCTTTCTACTGTCTTTTTCTCAAATCTTTTCATAAATAAAAATTATGCCCAGTTTGCACTCCATTGAAATGAAATTTTGATAGAATGTGTTGAAATAATGAATTTTGGCAAATGTGTGATTAAAAATAAAAAAAATTTTAAGTTTACGTATAAAATATTTTATTACGAAATAGTGTCGTTAAATATTAATTTGAGAAAAAAAGAGTTTTATAATAATGGTAGACAAATAGAGGCTTTATAGAAAAATGTGTAGTTAAAAATAAATTATAAAAAAAGGAAAAAATTCATTTATAAAAGATTAAGTATGACACATTTCAAAATTAAGGGTGTGTTTGAGCCACATTATTTTGAAATAATGTATTCTGGAATAGTAAATTGATGGAGAATGTGTGGTTGAAAAAAATGAAAAGTTATTAATATGATGGAAATATTATTTTATTGAAAAATGTATGGTTGAAAATGAGTAAAAAAATGAAAATGAAAAAAATAATGTATACCTCAATCTTCGATTCGCCCATTAGCTGATTCGTTCGCCGGGGTTCGCCCGCCTAAGCAAAGTCGATTATTCAATTGGCATGGGTCGAAGGCAAGAAACAGCGGCTAAGAAATAAAGTTTAAAATTTCAAAAATCAGGTTTTTTTTTTTTTTTAAGGTTGTGTTTGAGTCACATTATTTTGGAAGAATGTATTCTGAANAAACAGCGGCTAAGAAATAAAGTTTAAAATTTCAAAAATCAGGTTTTTTTTTTTTTTTAAGGTTGTGTTTGAGTCACATTATTTTGGAAGAATGTATTCTGAAATAATAGATTAATTGAGAATGTGTGGTTGAAAAAGAAGGAAAAGTTATTGATATGATGGAAAATAGTATTTTATTGAAAAATGTGTTGTTGAAAATGAGTAGAAGAATGAGAATGAAAATTTTAATGTGTACCAAACATGGGCTAAATTTTATTTAAAAACTAATTTATTAAACATATATTTTATTAATTAAATATATTAAAATTGCAATTCTATACAATTTGGTCAAAAACTACAAAATAATTGATTACAAATTGTTTTTCGACGCAATCAAGCATTATATAGGTTGCAAATCAAAAATTCTATAGATCATAATTATTTATTGATCAAAATTTATCAAATTAATCGGTCGCATAATATTCATTATCATAAATCACAAATTTTATAAGTCACGATTTATTTTATGGTTACAAATATTTAATTAATTAGTCACAAATTAATTTTCTGTCACAACTTATCGAATTATTGGTTACAACTTATTTGTCGGTCACAAATAAAAAAATTTCTAGATAGTAGATTATTTCTCAATCACAAATCAAAAATTTTATAGGTCACAAATTATTCATCGGTCATAAAATCAAAACTTTTATTGGTCATAACTCATTTATTTATTGTAAATTATCAAATTGATTGGTCACGATTAATTTCTCGGTCACAACTTAATAAATTATGAATCATAATTACAATTTTAGGTCACGTATTATTTATTTGTCACAAATTAACCAATTAGTGGTCACAATCAATCAAATAATTAGTCACAAACACCCCAACCCCATCTCTTCCCACGACTACTACCATGACCATGACCATGACCACCACCATCTCCACCACAATCACCATCACCATTACCAACAGTAACGCAAAACCACCACCACCACAGTAACACAAACTCACCACCAAAACAACCAATAGATCGTGTCACCCAAGCCATCCCACACACAAACCACCCGCCACAACCACTATCGTCGCCGCCGACCACCGCACCATCACCAATTATAGGTCACCTAATAGAAAATTTGGGGGCACCACCACCCCACCTACCAAAAAACCACTCACAGTAAATTGAATCAATAAACAAAAAAATAATAATAATAAATCGAGGCAGCGCTGCAGATTCGGGCAGCAACAACTGCAGCGCCACCTTGCTGGGGATAGCTACGCTGTCCGTAGCGAGGCACCACGGCATGTAGCTAAGACTCCGAGGCGGCAACGCAGCTTTGGCAA
Source organism: Fraxinus cuspidata (assembly GCA_903798385.1). Taxonomy (NCBI): domain Eukaryota; kingdom Viridiplantae; phylum Streptophyta; class Magnoliopsida; order Lamiales; family Oleaceae; genus Fraxinus; species Fraxinus cuspidata. The sequence continues at coordinate 28,339 of CAIGRP010043545.1, forward strand.
CAACAACGTCTTCTCATTGCATTTGGTAATGCATTGCTGCGCCTATTGCCTTATCGTCGTCGAATGAGGGGTGGTTGCATTTGGTAATGCATTGCTGAGCCTATTGCCTTATCGTCGTCGAATGAGGGGTGGTTTCGATGCTGGATGAGGGGGTGGGTGATGCACCAGAATAGTTAGGGTGGGAAAGGTAGAGAGACTAAGAAGAGAGAAATTGATTATTTAATATTTAAATATGAAATATCTGATTTGTGAATAGTGAAATATCTTTCCTGTTTTTAGAATAATGATCTTTAAAAATAGGATATGATGTAATTTTCACATAAAAAAGTATTTTTGAAAAAATAGAATCCAAATAGGGACCATATATATTTATAGAATTCATAATTTTTTTTTTATCAATTTTTAGACAATAACTTTCATTAATTTTATCAAAATTTACTAATTTTTTTTTATCGAAAACTTTGTTAAAGAGATCCTTAATTCGTGAATTTCATGTCTAGCCTCTTAACTCCTCATAAAATTTAAAAAACAAATTTAGTTCTGAAGAATTTACACAAAAAAGGTCGCATTATTAAATGTTGATGACTTTTATAAAATTCTTTGCTCCCATTTGAGTTTCATTTTAATGAAGTTTTGAGAAAAATATATTTTAGAATAATAATCTTTCAAAGAAAGTATGGTTAAAAAAAATTAATTTATATGTAATATTATTTTATTGAAAAATGTCAGATTAAAAAGAAGAAGAAAAAAATATCAAAATTAAAATGGAGTCCAAAAAAGGACAAATACGAAATTTCATAAAAAAAAAAAATCTCACATTTACAAATTTATTAAAAAGCTTCTCATAAAAAGTGTCTCGTTTACAAAATTTCAAAAAAGTCTCTCATATTAGAAATGTATTTTATATACAAATTTTTAAACAGAAAGTTCAAATACAAAATTTTCGTCCTTGTTTGAGTCCCTTTTTATGGTATTAATAGATTTTGAAATAGTAATTTTATGTAAAGTGTGCGATTAAAAGTAGGGGAAAAGTTTACGTTCATATACAGAATATTTATTCATTGAATCTGTGGTTAAAAATGTGGTTTGAAAAAAATGAGTTTTGAGAAGATGGTCTCTCATTTACAACAAAGATTTTGAAACTTTCACAAAACAAAACCAAAAAAAAAAATATATATATATATAATGAAATATTTCTTTTTTTCAGTATTTCTCATTTAAAAAGTCAATAAAAGTTCATTAAATTTTGCAAAACTCATTCAATTAAAAAGTCATAAAAGTCCAAATTGAATAAAATGGCTATGTGACTAGAGATATAAAATTTGCCCATCGTATAGTTCTGTCTCAATTAGTGTCAAGATGAAAAGCAAAGTCATCATCTCAAATTTTTTCGAACCCAATCCGAATATTTATATTTTCCAATTTAAATTATATTTAAAAATGATAATTAAATAATTAGAGAGACTTGAATGAAAATATTTTAATTCAGCCCCGCCACTCAAAAATCTACGGAGGGAAGGGGACGGTAATGGCCGCTTTGGAACCGCCCATCCATACTGCCATTCTAAACATTACGCACGTGATGTCCAATTGAGAGGAAAAATCACTGTAAAGATAAATACTTGTTCGAATCTCATTTTGAGAGAAAAATATACATTTTTGAATAATAATTTCTAGAAAATACGTGGTTAAAAATTAAGAAAAATTTTGGAACTATAGTTACAATTAATTCTTTAACTTTTTTTATTTAAAAATGAGGGTACATTCATCTGCACTTTTTAAAAACATTTGGGACTATGATTGTAATTAGGTTATTCTTTTTTTATTTAAAGAGGAATATATATTCGTCATTTCACAATTTTTAATTGAGAAAATGGATGAAAATAACCTTTTGAACAATGAAACGTGAAAATAAGGGTGAAAATACCAAAAAAGAAAGATAATGACGTTATTGAAAGTTGGGAACGTTACGTACTATTTACCCAAAAATATACATTTTTGAATAGTAATTTCTGGAAAATGTATTGTTAAAAATAAAGAAAAAATTTCGACGTATAATATTATTTTATTATAAAATGTGTGGTTGAAAATGAGTTTTGAAAAAATGAGAGGCTGTTCTTTTTGTGTTTCGATTTTAGTTTTGAATTCATTTTGAGTTTTGTGTGTCAATTTTAAGATTGTTTAAAATGCGTTCTTTTTGTCATTTTGAAAAATTGTTTTCAAAAATAAAGAAATGAAGTTTTGATTTTGTTTTTATTTTAATTGAAAAACAGTCAAAACGACTTTTTGACTTTTTCATTTTCTTTATAAATTTTAAACTCGTTTTTGGAAATTCGTTTCTAAAAATATGTACGTAAATGTGTTTTCAGTATTTTCGAAAACTAAAAATGACCTAAAAACAGCAAAGAGAACAGATCCCGAATTCTTAGGGGACTAAATTCTCAGGGAAAAAAATAGGGTTCAAACAACCCATAATGTTATTTAAATGTACTCCATTTGATTTTTGAGATAAAAGCAATATTTATTGAACACATCCGTCCTTTGAGTCGGTCATCACGTCCATTTTCCATGGATATTTGACATTTAAGTAGACATTTCTGAAAGGTGGGAATACCTCTTTCACAGGCTTAAAAGGTTGAGGACATGATTATCACAAATTGAAAGTTGGAGACATAACTGCTAGATTGATAGAAGGTGCCTAGGGGTTTATACTCAATTTTTAAGTTATTAAGCAATTCAGACATTTCCGAGAAACTCTTTATTTATAAAGAGTAACTTATTCATATTAGAGAGTATATTTAAATTTAGAGCGTCAAAATTTTCTTACACTCCAATAATACTCACTATTTTAACTCTTCATTTTATTTACCTCAAGGAATATTTCTTGATCTCTTTTCATATTTTATTTAACATAATATTTTTTACATGTCAATGATCAATTAATTTAAGTGCGATTTGAATAATTTAACGCGTATTAAAATACATGACTTATTAAATGTAATCATTGTACATTAATAACACTCTAAATTTGAAGAGTCGAACACACTCTCTATTTTTAAAAAGTTAAAATGGAAAGTCTCTTGGAACTTATTTTTAAATATTAGAACTTAGAGTATTTTCAAGAGACTCTTATATATTATAGAAAATTTCTTTAAATTTAGAAAGTCAAAATTTTTATACACTCCAACAGACTCTTTATTTTAGCTCGCTTTTCTCAAGAAATATTTATTGACTTCTCTTCATATTTTGTTTGTCATAATTTTTATATATTAATTAACCAATCAATTTAAATGTGGAGCTCATTTTATAGTGTTGACTCTCTAAAATAAAGAACATTTTGAATTTAGAGAATCTTTTGAAAATACTTTAACTCTTTAAAATAAAGAGTATTTTATATATAAAGAGTCTTTTGAAAATGTTCTTAGAGATGTTTTACCTAATTATGTTAATTAGTCAACTTAAGAATATTGAGTTTCAGAGACTAAACATATTAAATTTCATTTGAATTCATATTCATTAATTATTTTATTAAGTCCATTTGTGTGAAAAGGAGAAATTTGACAAACTTGAAAGCCTCAATTAAAATAGATAATGGAATGGAAGCTAAACTAGTAAACTTGACCTCTAGGGTTGGTTCAGTCGAAAGTGCAAAAGAAAATCTTTCAAAGGGAAGAATGCGCACAAATGCAGAAAGCAAGCAAAAGGGATATGTTTTAATATTGTGCTTATTTAATTTAAAAATGAAATACACAATATTAAACTTAGTACGGAAGTAAGATTACTAAAGATGAAATCTTAGCCATGAAGGCTATGCATTGATGGAATTATGCAATAAAATATATTATATTCTATAAGGGTCCGTTTCATTGCGAGAGTGAAACTTGGATGGAAAGAAAATAAAGTTTAGGGAATTAAATTGTCTAGAACTTATTCTTCAGGGAATTGTCAATTAGTTATATTTGATTGGTATAATTTTTTATCTAGAAAATATTGAAAATTTAGATATTTTGGTGTTCGTTTGACTTTATTTTTCATGAAAATTTTCCATTAAAGGGATATAATTTGTTACGATTCCACTAAAAATTTGTTTCTATTGCCAAAAAAGAAAAAGAAAAAAAAAACCTGAAAAACAATTTTCCTACCTAGGTGGTGGCAAAATGAATTCAAAGAAAACCAAGAATTTGTGACCGTGTGAGCGGAAGTAGGAATTTCAATTGCTAAGAAAAAAATCCAATCAAACAATTAAAAAGTGAGAAAATAGAAAACAGTTGTTTTCCATGGAATTGACACCCTATCAAACAGGGCGTAAGCATCTCTTTATTTTATTATTTCTCTTTTTGAGAGAGGGAAAAATAAAATAAAATAAAATTGCCATAGATATATAGGAATTGTGTATTAATTCACTTCTCTTTTTTACCTTTGGACACAAGGATAATGATCATTTTAACATATCAATTATGAAATTTATTTTTTTTAAAAGAATCTGAAATTTAAATAATATTAAAAATATATTTAAGCAAGAAATGGAAAATCAATTCTCCCATTACAGTTAATTCCATAAATATGAATAGAATAATTGTAGCATGTGAACAAATATGTAAATTATTTGTTGTTTCGACAGGAAAAAAAAAAGGAAAAGAATTTTATTTTATTTCCAAATTTTATAAATTGAAAGCTTAGTAGCTAAGGTATTACTTTGTTTTTATTATGTTTTTCCTTTAAAGAAAAAAAGTATTAGAGGAAAAAATAATAAAGAGTCCTTATGTGGGGAAGAAAGGAAAGATCCGCGTAAGAAAGAAGATAAAGAAAGAGCATTGATTACTGAAGTCCTGCATGTTTCCCACGTCAGGCACGTGTAGATAATCCATAATTATGGGGTCTGTCTTCTTTTCATATCAGTAGTTAACGTGCAACATATTTAAATATATCTGAATGTAAATTAAATTAGAATTAATATATGAGAATATATACATGATAATAAATGTCAAATTATTTATTTAATTTTTAATTAAGTAAAAACAAGATGTTAATTAGCAAACACTAATGTGAATAATGAAATATATTTTTGAATGTGAAATTCTAGTAAATTTATGATTAAAATTAATAACACTTAAATGCATAATTAAATGAATATAAGTATTAATTAAATAAATGTGAATGTTAAGTAATTGAGAATTAATAATAGGGAATGTTGAAATTTTTCATGAAACTTAAACTTTATAAACTTGCCAAACTCTTCATGTCAAATCACCAACAAATTTAATTATTGATCCGTTGATTTGTAACTTGAATAATGGATCTTGAATCTTGATCTTTTGTTT
>CAIGRP010043550.1:0-11786 GCA_903798385.1 Fraxinus cuspidata
AATAAAATCAATCATTCAACACATCCACGTGATCGAGTCCATAATAATTTACTAAGTATATATTCATCACATAAATGAAATCCTATATGATATCTAATATTATATGTGTTAATTGAATTCAAAGTTCTAGCCATAGGATAGTCTAAACTAATTTAGACAAGATAGATCGAAACAGTTAAAAAATTTGTTAATTAAAATAAATTATTATTTAACTAATGAGTTTATTTAATTAAAATTAAATTTTAATTATATACTAAATGAGACTCTAATTCTAAGATTTAGGACAAATTGAATGAACATTTTAATTTAGTATAAAATTTACAAACTAAAATGTAATTTTTGGTTAAAATCAAATTTTAACGACAATTTTAAAAGCAATAAACTTTAATATAAAAAAATTAAATTGGCCAAATTCAAAATACAGGTCAAAATAGAGAACCCTTTTGAAAAATTACATTTAAAATACTTTTTCAAATTTGCATACAAAATATTTTTTGAAAATTGCATTATGGCCCCTTAATCTGAAATTAAAATGGGATCCTTTAATTTCTCAAATTTCAGTGTAAGCCCTTTCAATTTAAATTGCAACTTGACCTCAATTTAAGATTGGAAAAGGGGCCCTAAAATTTCATAAATTGTTTCAGAGGCCCCCAAGTAAACTAAAACCCTAAAAAACGATTAGCAACGATGACAACTACGGTGTGTGCCACTGACTGCAATAGTGTCGTGCACTACTATAAACAACAGCCAACTATGCTCTAACAATAGTAGTAGTGGACAATGCCACTGTTATGAGTAGCAACGCTTGCTAATAACAACAACAATGAGTGTTGTGCCGCCTTCGATTACCGTGGCCCCCAATCCTAATTCCGATTCCGATTAAAAATTTATTTTTCTATTTAAATCGTATTTGAACAAGAAAACCAATTTCTTGAAGGTTAGAAACAACAAAATAATTACAATCGCCCTTTGACTGTAGCTAAGATTAAAAAACAATTTCTAACAAACACAAAGTCAGCTCGATCCCATTGTAAGGAGTCTACTTATACATACACAGTGAAATTTAAAATTTATTTTCGATTTTTTTCAAGGGTCATCTTTGTATTTAGATAGAAACAATGATAAGAATATTATTTTTGTCAAAATTTTCAAATTCCTTCGAGAATCTTGAACACTATCAACCATGATCTCTGTTTTTTTTAGTGAATTTTAATTTATCATGATTTTTCCACACCACATCTGTCTAATCGTCCACCTTCTAGTGGTAATCTACACAAGAACAAAAATAGAAGATTAAGGTTTCTTTTCTTCTCTTGTGCTAGTAAGATTAGTAATGAATCAATTGTTATTTTTGTAATCAAAATCTCAAACCCTAATTATTTATTTATACGTGTTTAATTAGACTTGATTTATTCATTAAACACAAGTAAAACCATTAATTAATTAATTAATTTTGGCCTATAAATAAACAAACCAATTCATTAGGTTTTCAAATGTTTCACACTTGTTAATTAATTAATTCTTACTTACAAGTTCTCACCTTTTGTGTTACTTGTTAAGTTCTTCATCACACGATATCGGACTAATGAGTTATTATTTTCATATAATCAAAATAAGATAAATTAAAATTCTATTTTTAATTTATCATAATTCACCTAGGTTAATTAATTCACATTTCTGATCTCCAATTAACATCCAGTAATGTGTCGAGCAATATATGTGATGAAAAATATCATATGATGTGACAAAATCAAACTTTTTCAATTACTGTGGAAGTATAATCCCTTCATCAATATAACTCAATCAATTACAAGATATAGAGATATGTCAATCCATCACATCCTTCGTCCCGCTCTTAAGTTAATATTTTTCGAAGCTCGACTTATGAACTTAAGGTTATAATTTCTTACTATCTAAAAGTAAATAATCATCTTTAATCATTCACAACCTTCATATAGTCTTGTTATATCTAAACGATGTTGTATTAGCAACTCTGGCATAGCAACTTCAAATATTACCAAAGTATGATGACCGTCATAGAATATACTATAATGACCTTCAGTCTAAGGGTTGATTTCAATACCAAACGTTAGAGATTAACCACGACACTTAGATCGTTTATCGATGTGGAACCTCTATTGTAAGATTTCAATGTTTTGTTAAGAGAACAAAACATCCACACGTCTATAACACTAAATTTTAGCTTATGAGATCAACTACATACTTCATAAATGAGAAATGTCACATGTGCTGATCTAATAACATCCATAACTATATTCGTATCTCATTATTAACTACAAATAATTTAAGATTTAGTCATATGTGACTTGTATTGTACTGGTGCGAGAGGGGTGCCAAAAGCTTCAAAATTTTGTGCTAGTTGGTAGAAGTAGTGGGCAACTCATGCAACTATTAGATGTATATTTAGGGTTTGTTTGAGCTCCATTTTTATAAAAATAAATTTTGTAATATTAATTTTTTGGAAAATGTGTAGTTAAATAGGAGAAAAAAGTTTTAAAATTACGTGTAAAATTATTATATTTAAAGAATATGTGGTTAAAAATGAGTGAGAAAAAATTAATTTCTAAAAAATGGTAGTCAAACAGGGACTTAAGTGTCCGATTGTGACTTGAAGAGTTGATATGTGAGGGTATTTTTGGTATTTTAATGCATGAATCTTGAGGCAGACGTATTGCATATGTACAGTATTCTATTAATTTAATGCTTTACTTGAATTCAAATTTGAGAAAATTGACGTTGATGATTGAAGAACAAAAATTCAAGACGGAGGATAGAGTTTCGGCTCCAAGCTTGGACTCAGAATCTTCAATTATTTCTTCTTTTCTTAAAATCTTGATGATGTACCGTAATTTATTTGTTTTTGTAGGTGAACAATGTGTAGCTAAATTTCCATTGGGACGATTAATTTCAACTTTAGAAGTTTTGACTTGATTTTGAGTTGAATCTTCTTAATAATTTGAACACTTTTCATAAGTTCAGGCAACTTATAATCTGTTTTTGAGTTAACATTGGATCCAGATGTAAAATACCAATTTAGCACAAATGGTAAAAATCAGGAAGTTGGTTAAAAAGTAGAGATACACTTATATAATTCATGAGATCGCTTATGAATTTGTTGTGAATGAATGTGCTTAGATGTGTTTTGACTTTGCATCGAGAAATAACAAATTTTATGTTTAGGTAGGTTTAAGTTTATTCTGAGAGGCTATCAATTAGTTAGACGAATTCGGTCATCAACACTAGCGAAATAATTGTTACAAATCATTAGGTAAAATGAAACTGGATAATTATGGTGAAATAGTGGATTCCAATACTTTCAAAACATTTTTTCTCAAAAGTTGTCTCCGTTAATTTTAGTTTACTTTACTCTTTATTTTTATAAAATACACCAACCCATTACAAGGAACTTTTAAGAAACAATTCAATTAGGAGTAATTAGGCATAATCATTAATGTGTTCAATGGAATGATACTCTATTTCATTATTATAATAGTTGTGATATAGTAGACTTGATTTTGCCAAAGAATATCCTTGTTAAATACCATAAAGGTTAATAATGAAGGTTTTGATATACCACCATCTATGGCGAATGAATGAATTGAAGTAAATATGACTATTTTCGTGATATATTTCTTAGGTGGTGTGTATAATTAAATGATGGATCTCTTTAATTTGGCAATGTCTGTTTTCAAATAAAATTGATGTAGATACCACAATAACTCTATTTAAAAATTAAAAATAATTATACATTACTATTTTATTATTTAAAATATTATATAACCGTTGTTTGGCGCCTATATTCTAAAACTCTTTTTTACTCAAATTTATTTTCAATCACATATTTTATGATATCTATAACTTTTATCAACTTTTTAATTACAGATTTCATCAATTTTTATCAAAATCTACTAAAAATCTAAGTTTTATCAAAATCCAACCAGTGGCATAATAGAATCTCGCAACATTGATGGAAAAGGCGCTAGTTCGATTAAAGGGAATTGGACATTTCTAAAATACATATACCAAAAAATGCAGTAGTGAGGAGCCTAACTGCGGTAAAGGCACCTCCGTTCCTTCTTTACTATTTATCTACCATGATCAAATCCAAGTGATGGGAAATCCGAGTAGTAATGGAAGATATTTCCTTTCAAATAAAAGGTGTATCTACCTTCGTGCAAGGAATTGAAAAGCAAGGATATACAGAGATATAAAACTCTTCGTTTGTGAGCTTAAAGGCCGAGTTTCCGAAGTAAGACAAATATTGAATCTTGAACCAAACAATACAATGAACAGAGTTTAGTTTCTCTTAATATTCAGTGTGTGTCTGAAGATAGTTCCTACATATGCAGCTCCCAACTTATTTCTGTTCAAATGAAGGGTATAAAATGGACAGTCACCTAAAAGTATATATAATTTTCATTTACAAAACAGATAATGAATAGACAGTTTTCAATTCTGGAAGAAAAAATGAACTTGAGATCCCAAAAAATATATATCGAAGCACAGAGAAGAATTTATTCGACTGACACAAATGTCAGGAGTAAAAATGCACCCTGTCAGGACAGGTATACTCTCACTTGGAGACCCAATCTATGTACAGTCTCCAAAAGATCTATTTTTGCTTTTCTTTCTCATTAAACTAAATCCGAGGAAACATCTTCGAGTGAGTGTTGGTTTCAAGAAATTTTATGTTTCACCAATTGCACAAGGAATACATGGAGGATTCTTCGATTGGTCTTGAGGAGTAATAGTTTGCAAGCAATGGTCATGAAATGTGTGGCCACAAGGAAGAACGGCAACAAATGGTGGAACAGCAGGCAGATATACTGGACCTTCGGCCATGAATGAGAGATCCCTCTTGCATATATAGCACTTCTGTTCGATTGTCTTAGGAGGTTCATCAAAACCTGCAAAAGCGTAAAAAAACTTGCTCATTTACTTTCAGTGAGTTGTAACTCACACTCGTAACACGCAGAAAGTTATTACACTAAAAGCCACACAGCTATGTGGAGTATGTAAAACTTAAAGAGTATTTGATTGCAGCCAACTTAGCCAATAAGCACACTAAGATAAAATGGATCAGCCAATCAGAAAATAATATAGTCCAACGTAGATCATACACTTGGTAGGCAACAATGTCCAAATGACACCAACTGCTCCAAAACTTTGAGAATCTCAAAAATTACTTGTTGTCAATATAGAGATGATGGTAAGTGAGAGTGTCAATGGAGATACCTTGCCATTTTATATGAAGAGGTGAAGCAGGGAGAGGAGGTCTGGCTGAAATGGAAGCTGGAATGCAACGCTGTTGGTGGGGTACAGAGGGAGGTCTAGCAGGTTGAGGAATCATCCTCTTGAATTGACTCAAGGGAGCAGATAGAGAATTTCCATTTTCTCTTCTTATCATAGATACTTTGGAAGCCTGAGATTGGATGCCAACTTTTGGAACAGGAAAAACCTGAGCTGTAAATAAGGAAAATTTGAGACCATCATTGCAGGAACCTACACCAAGAATACATGCAAATGTAAATGAAAATAGATGGATTGAGCCGATAAACGATGCTGAGATTGACCTGGACACTGGAAAAAAGAAAAAAGAAAATTATGTGGGGAGAACCTTCTTTCAAAAAGTAACAAATAACAGAAAATGTACATAGTAAATACCTGTAGTATTTGAGTCTACAAACAGGCAAACAAACTTGAGAAGGCCCAAGAAAACTTAATCTCAAAAGTTAAAACAGAGGTCAGGCAATTGCAACAAATGTAAGAACAAGAACACGCATAAGGGAAGAAAATAAGGAATCGGCAACAATAATGAACAGCATATACCAATAGCCAATGGAAGTCCAGTCTTTTGAGGATAATCAACAGATCTATATTTTTGGGTTTGAAGCATATTACCTGTAAATTTTACGAAATACAATGTTGAAGCCAACCAACATGGAGCAAAGGTACTATACATTCCTGGCCATATATTGTTGTTTTTAGTTTTTCTTTTTCCCATGTCAATAGATTAGTTGTCAATCACTTCGACATTAGATCATACTCTTCATACTACAACACAATTTGTACAAGGTTACTTCTCATGCATCTCAGTATGTGATTCCTGTGGAACAAGACCATTCCTCCTAGATGTAGTTCTTTTTTCGTTTAAAGAATTTGTAAATAAGAGAAATTTCAACAAAAAGTTTTCAAGAATAGCTGCCCGATAATAAGTCCCACAAAGAGTTACATCAAGTAATGATTCTTTTACCCCCGTCATCCTCATTACATTTCAATATTTCAATATCACTCATCAGCTCAAGGACAAGTACAAGTCAAAGAAGATTAAGTACCTTGCACATGAAAAGAGTTACCTAGAACTTTTTACTCCAGAGAAGGATTTTCACGGGAAGTTGAACTTAGAATTCATAAATTTTCTTTGATATTTGTTTCATATTAACTAAAATCCATGTGTTTCCCCAGAAAATAATTGTCAGCCGAATGCAGAAATTAGAAATAGTAAAATAAATCCCCACAAAAAAAATTAACTATTTTACGACATATCCCTTTCAGTTATATTTGTTATCAATGAGAGCAATTTTTCAGTTCAACTAAGCACGAAAATACCAGACTATTCTAAAACTTCATTTGTCCATAACAATCAAAGTCCACATGGTTTACCCTACATAGTACAACGTCAATTTGATTCATATACACTAGATGGCATATTTTAGAACCTTAAGCTAAACTTACTAATTTTCATTGGGACATTGAAACAAATGTTAATCGCCATAAGATAGATGCTCTTACTTGGTTGGGCTCTAACTGGGAAAGGACCACAGTCAGTAACTTGTCTTGTGCGATCTGCTAATAGTGGGATCTGCTTTCCTGCGGATATAGTAGAAAACAGGACTTCCTATGAAATGAATTAATGATCCGCCTAACTAACGAGTTCATAGTTTTCTTTATCAATGCATGACATAAAAAATATTCACCACGACCCGTCCACTGATTAACTCATATTTTATTGATAAATGGTCTAGATCAACACCCATGCAGATAAAAATGAGATAGAACTTACCCATTGGTTTGACATTTAATGAAGACGGAACAGGGTCAATGACTGGAGTTCGACAAGAGCTGCCTTCTGACTGTGGAATCAATTTTCCTATAAATAAAGTGAAAAGGACAGTTTAAAGAAAAGACTCGGGACTTCTAGGAATCAACAAAAATTTCGTAGTTGTGATTTGAAAATGAAAGAAACATTTTCCAATCTACATAATGAAGACACAGAACAAGTAATTCAATTTCAGCTCTCAAATTCAATTGTCTTGTACAACTCATCAAACACATCCTTTTACTTCACTAAATAACACTACTGGTTGTAAATTACAACATCAACTGGTATGGACACTTCCGAGGATGACAAGGAAGATGTTCTCATTAAGAAACACTTGGAACCAAAGAATTCTTCAAATTACAAAAACTTCCTGTTTGGTCCTATAAAATCATAATGAAAGGATGCAAATAATCAAATCATTCTCTCTTTTTTTCCCCCAGTAACTGGATAGGAAATTTACAAGTGCATAATATGCATATTCAGATTGGCTATAATGAAAGACAATGCAAAATAGCAAATTAATGTAACAGATAAAGTAATATCACAGGGAAAATTAAGGCATTTCTGGATGACACCAAAAAAACAATTTTGTTTTAAATATTTTGATATAAGTATAGAAGCTAAGTAAGCCAACGAAATGCAGGTCATGACTATAAGTAGATATGTACATGGATGGAAAACATTATTACAATCCAAGTGGTCCATAGATTCAGGCTGAAAAAGAGAATGGCTATATAGATCTTTAAAGAGCCATATCTCAAAAACTAGTTATTGAAATTGAAGAGCACAAGTCTATATAAACCGCACATTGAAAGCTCATACTTTCGATGGGAAATTCAAGTTTCATACCTTACAATGGGAACCATAACAATCCACCACGCTCCGCGATCCCGACCCCCACATCAGACTGGCTTTGTACTAGCCCATGTGTCCGAATGAACACTACTTTGACGGCGTCACCATCCGTGTCGTTCCATTTCAACAGGAAGACATGGTGCCTGAACTGATACTATTAACATACCTCAAAAGCTAGCTGTTGAAGTTGAAGAACCCAAATCTATATAAATTACACACCGAAAGCCCATACTTCCGGTGCTAGATGAATTGTTAGATAAGTTGCATGGAGCTGTAATTTTTTCAAAATTGGACCTAAATCCGGATATCACCGGATCAGAACAAAGGAGGAAGATGTTCCCAAAATGATTTTTTAGAACTCATGAGGGTCATTATGAATTCTCAGTTATGCCATTCAGCTTGACAAATGCTCCGGCAACCTTTCAAAGCTTGACGAATGAAGTCTTCCAGCCATATCTCAGAAAATTTATACCGGTGTTTTTTTATGACATTGATTTATAGTAAGTCAGCGGAGGAACAAGAGCGACCATTTGGACACGCGTCGGGGTGCTTACTAAGGCATCAATTGTTTGCAAACGAAAAGAAATGCACATTTGGTCCGCAACAACTTGAATACCTTGGTCATATCATATTAGGGAAGGGGGTAGTGACAGATAAGCGATGTGCAAATGGCCTAAGCTGTGAAATCTAAGGGAGTTGTAAAGTTCCTAGGGCTCACCAAATACTATCGGCATTTTGTGGCGGGTTATGCCAAGATTGCTTGGCTGTTGAGGGAGCTTCTTAAGAAGGATGGGTTCAAGTGGAATAAAAGTGCAGAGGCAGCTTTCTGTAGTTCAAATAAGCAATGACTCAAGTTTCTGTCCTGGCCTTGCCAGACTTTTCTCAATTGTTTATGGTGGAATCTGAAGCATCAGGACATGGATTGGGGGCGGTATTAATGCAACAACATCACTCAATCGCTTATTTTAGTCATGTTCTGCCTTGGACTTCTCAACAGTAGTCTGTTTATGAGCGCAAGTTGATGGCGATTTTGTTCGTTGTGCAAAAATGGCGCTACTACTAGTTGGGACGACATTTTGTAGTAAGAACAGATCAGAGCAGTTTGATATTCCTACTTGAGCAACGCTTAATTAGTGAAGATCATCAGAAATGGTTAAACGAAACTGCTGGGCTTTGATTTTGAAATTCAGTATCGCCCTGGCCTCGAAAACAGGGCTGCAGATGCACTCTCAAGGATTGAACCTGTTTTGAGTGTTCTAACTTTATCTATGCCTAAAGGTGCTGCAATTGGAAGAGATTAAGAAGGCAGTAGCTATAGATTTTGAGTTAGGAGGAATACTGGATAGCATCCAAACAGGGGCAGAGGTCAGACCGGGCTACTCATTGTTAGACGGGATCTTATGTTACAAAGGCAGGGTAGTGTTACCAAAATCATCTCATTTTCCTAAGATCATGATGGAGTGTCATGATTACCGAGTTCGGGGCCATTCGGGTTTCCTTAAAACCTATAGAAGGGTGGTACGCGAGGTGTATTGGAACGGAATGAAGAAAGATGTTAGGAATTTTGTGGCGAGATGCGGAGTGTGTCAGCAAAATAAGTACATCGCCTTGTCACCTCAAGGTCTATTACAGCCGCTTCCAATCCCAGAATTAGCGTGGGCAGACATATCACTGGACTTTGTTGAAGGGTTACTAAAGTCAGACGGGTGGGACACTATACTGGTGGTTATCGATCGTTTGAGTAAATATGGTCATTTCATCTGCCTTAAGCACCCATTTACTGCTCACTTTGTAGCCAGTGTTTTCATCCTCGAGATTGTCCGTTTGCATGGTATTCCACGGTCTATTGTCTCCTACAGGGATCAGATTTTTATGAGAAAATTCTGGGAGGAGTTATTCAAATTGCAGGGGACGGTACTCAAGCAGAGACCAAAGTGGTGAACTGTTTTTTAGAGACTTACTTGCAATGCTTTGCTTCTGGTAACATCGTTCATGGAGTCGATGGTTACCATGGTCTGAATTCTGATATAATACTTCTTTTCACACTGCCACTAAACACACACATCTCCAGATTGTGTATGGGAGTTACCCTCCCTCTGTTCTGCCATTCGAGAAAGGAAGTACAGTTGTGTCATTAGTCAAGCAATCTCTAGTTGCTAGGGATGAAGTTTTACTTTAGCTGAAACTACAGCTGCAACATGCACAACAGAGAATGAAACAGGAAGCAGACGGCCAGCGCAGGGACATTCGATTTGAGGTGGGGGAAATGGTATATCTTAAATTGAGGCCCTATCGCCAAAGATCAGTGGCTAATAGACTTTCTGCAAAACTTTCGCCGCGCTACTATGGACCATTTGAAGTTGAGGCAAAGGTGGGCCAGGTTTCTTATAAAGTGAAGCTTCCCCAGGAGGCAGCCATCCACTCAGTGTTTCATGTCACAGTTGCGAAAGGTGGTTGGAGCAGTTCAGACAGTCTGCCAATTACCTCCCAACTAGCTGCAAATGATCAGTTGACAGTGGAGCCAGAAGCAGTGTTACAGGTTCAATATCCTAGTTCAGACTCAAGTTTGGGACCGGAAGTTCTCATCAAATGGAAGGATTCTCGTGAGTTTGAAGCTACTTGGGAGCCTTTTAACAGCTCCAGACGGCAGTTCTCTGATTTCCACCTTGAGGACAAGGTGGATTTCAGGGGAGGGGGTAATGATAGACCCACGATTCTATTCACATACGCAAGAAGGAAGAAGGGAGGGGTTGCAGTAACACGGAAGGCTAACCAAGGAGGGCAGTCATGACAGGAAAACTAATTCTGTTTCACTCGAGTTTTTTAGTAGTTAGAGTAAGGGGCATATTGGGTAGTTGAGCCATGTGAGGAGGGAATAGGGGAGCATTTTCATTCCAGATTTTTGTGAAGACTGTGAGGAGAGTTTTCCGGGCCTCTTGAATTGTCCAGGAAGCTGTTTACTCACCTTCATTTCCATATCAATAATATTGCATTTCTTATTCTGTTCATTCCTCCATATTTTACTTTACAAATATCAATTAAGAGTATTTATAATCCTATTTCTAGCCTGTTAAGTGGAAGGTAACACAATTTACTTGTTTGAGCAGATACTAAGCAGCTTCACCGTTAGCGGTGGCTTCCCTCAATCATCAGCAACTGTACGAAGTCATCAAGTACATATCAATGGTATCGGAGCAAGCATCATGTCTCCCGGTTGCAATCGAGCTACACAAATGATGAAACTGGCATAGCAGTATTCTTCCGAGACTAGACATGGGCTAGTGCAAAACCAGCCGATGTGGGCGCCCGGATAGTGGAGCGTGGTAGATTTTTATGGTTCCCATTACAAGGTATGAGACTTGAATCCCACATCGAAAGTATGGACTTTCGATGTATGGTTTATATAAACTTGAACTCTCAAACGTCGACAGTTTTGAGGTATGGCTCTCTTAAGATCTATATCAAATGGCTAAAAGTGAAATAAAACTCATTCCAACCATTATATCCCCCATTTTCATCATAGTTTTTCATATGTACGGCCACAAGATCTAACTGGAAAGTGTAAACTTCAAATTATACTCAACAATGCCTCACTTTGATATCCTGATTATCATCTCATGTTTTAATACATTAAATCACCACAAGAGACCTCCTTGTCATTCAAACAACTTAGCCTCTTTCAAAATTTAAGCAGAAAGATTACATGGACACAATCCCCAATGTATTGTTTCCAAATCAAACAACATTTGTTTCATAAAAATTTGCTTTTATATTATTCATATTAATGACATGAAATACACAACTAAAA
>CAIGRP010043553.1:0-18642 GCA_903798385.1 Fraxinus cuspidata
TCACCAACTTCATCCCAGTATAATGGCAAACAACATCGTTGACCATACAAAGTCTCATATGGTGCCGTACCAATAGTGGCTTGGAAGCAATTGTTGTATGCAAATTCAACTAACGGCAAATGATCTTTCCGCTTACCAGTCAAATCTAGGATATAAGATCTCAACATATGTTCAAGAACTTGGATAGTTCGTTCAGATTGTCCGCCAGTCTGGGGATGGTATGCAGCTAAAGTCAGTCCATCAAAATTTATCCATACCCTATTTGCTATCTTATCTGTATCAATAGTTCCCCCTTATGGCATACTAACTTGAAGTATATCACCACTTTTCTGACATAAAGCATTAATCTTAGCTAGACATGCCCTAGATATGAATGAATGAGTTGTACCAGAATTAATACGAACGTAAATAAGAATACTAGAGATGGATAAAATATCTCCAATTACATTCGGATTTTGGGCAGCCTCGTAATGAGTCAAAGCAAACGCCCTTGCTTTTCCTTTCTTCTCTTGCTCGGTTTCTTAATCGATGGGCATGAAGAAGCCACATGGCCAGGTTGGCCACACTTACAGCAAACATACTTTCCATACAAACATTTTCCTCTATAAAACTTGTTACGTTTAGGACATTGGGATAAAGGATTGCTTAGCTTACCCATATGTGTCTGCTTCTTAAACTATCCAGTATTCTTTTTCTTATCCTCCACTTTCTTTTTTCAAAGTCATTATGCTGTCCTTGGTTTACCAACTTCACCCCTGAGTAGGTCACTGTCTGATATTATTTTACCACTACCTGAAAAGTCCTGAGATAGTGTGAACTCACAATATACCTGATCTCTGGGCGTAGGCCCTTCTCGTAATGTTTTGCCTTCATGTGCTCAGTACTTACAAGGTGTAGGATATATTGGGACTCAAACTTGCTCTCTTACTGAG
This sequence comes from Fraxinus cuspidata, assembly GCA_903798385.1. Lineage (NCBI taxonomy): Eukaryota > Viridiplantae > Streptophyta > Magnoliopsida > Lamiales > Oleaceae > Fraxinus > Fraxinus cuspidata. Next base: position 933 of record CAIGRP010043553.1, read on the forward strand.
AAATTTCCATAGCTCCATGTACCAGTCTTAAGAATTCAGTCACCTTATAGTCTCACAAAGCTTGAGAGAAATATTTTTCTGTTAGATCTATCTTGAACTAAGTCCATGTTAGATTACGTTGTTTCTTTCGGTGCGAGTGCGTGATGAGGATTTCCACCAATGGCCTTCTCTTTCGATTAGCATGAACTTAGTACATAATACTTTTTGATTTTCTGGATAGGAAATTTGTCGAAAGATCTTCTCAATAGTACGCAACCACTCTTTAGCTGCCAAAAGGTCTTTCCCACCATTGAAAGTAGGGGTTGATATTTTTAAAATTGTTCTACCGTCAGAATAAGCGGTGCAGCCGGGAGTGTTGGTGGCACCGATGGTGCTTGGAGAATCGGTGGAGCTTGAGGTGCTGGAGGTGTAGGTTGAGCAGCTTTCAACTCATCAATCTCTCGTCATAACTCCCTAATTGTCCTTGCTTGTGCCATATTCCTATATACCATAATAATTGCAATCTCATTTAGAGGAGTCAACAATACTTGCATGAAATAAGTAAAAGATTTACATCTCAACATCTTTTATTATTTTCTCAGAAGAATCCTTCATCAGGGATACAAAATAATAAAAGAGCTTTTGGCGCTAATTAACAGGAAAGCAAAAAGAATCATACTAGACATCAACAACAATTAAACTAAATATAATCCACTAAAATTTCACTTCTCTATTCATCATTGTCATCATCTTCACTAATCCATCTTCCATGAACCCTAGGTTTCTTAGAAGGCAGCGCCTCATTGTCTGAAATAGGTGGAGGTGCATCTTCACAAATGTACATCTTAGTAGGTACACTATCATCCCGGGGATCGCAAGTCGAGCCAACTCCCATTGCTTAATCAACTCCACATAGAAGGCCTCATAGTCAATCTCTCGAGGTAATGTAGGTACACTCCCCATAAATAATCGTAAATAGATTCGGCCGTCTCTAGCTACTCTTCTGGTAAGATATCAATAAGGAGACAGGTGGCCCGACAACCAGTGACCATATGACCTAGTCGCGTCACCTCCTCCCACCAAAATAACATTTCCCAGATGTGCTAGCCCGTATTGTGCGATGGATTCCATTGATACTCTTAATATTGCTTCATGATCTCATATGGACGAGGCATCGATGAACTCGTCTTCCTACAAGTTTTCTTAGTCCGAAGCATCTGCGTCATACAAATTATTCGAAGTCCAATTGGTGGGTATCTAATTAATTTTAGTCAATTCCTGAGGACTTAAATAAACATTTAATTTGGTCATGTTCTCAAAATACTTGGTACATTAATGATTATTTACAAAAACTATTCAAACTCATACATATATTGATATTCATACATACATTTCAAATGTTGTATCCAGAATAAACTTTCTCATTCTCATCACATAGAACAAGCATATTTATAGAACTTTCTTTACCTCAAAATCGGCATGGCGCGGCTATGGCAGGCACAATGCTCGAGANCTTACTACGATAATGATTATCTACAAAAAGTATTCAAACTCCAACATATCCTAATATTCATACATACATTTCAAATGTTGTATATAGAATACACTTTCTCATACTCATCAAATAGATACAAGTATATTTACAAAACTCTCTTTACCTCAAAATCGACATAACGCGGATATGGCTATAGTGCTAAGGATCCTCATAAAAAATGATCAACTTTATATACGACAAAAAAAAAAAAAAACCTGAGATATGGTTTCTAATGCAAGTCTACAGAAAATAAACCATACTCTGATATCAAGTTGTAACTCTCCAAAATTCTTGAAATTTGTAGCGTTACAAGAAAAAATCTTCTTAGTTGGGGCTCTTTAATATTAACCAAAATAAATTGTAAATATTAAAATTTTGGATTTTGAAATATATAAGAATAATGGAAGATATTTGTCCATATAGACTTAGACAATAATGGTGCAATTTGATTTTAGGAAAACATCTCGAGGAAATTTAGAAAATATCGGTTGTGCAGCAGTGGAGAGAAAAATATGTTAGGTTTAGCAAATGTCGACTAAAATTTATGAAATTTTAATAAAGACTATAAAACCCATATACAAACAATATAAAAAAACTGGGGACTCGACGATAATGTTTGAAGTACGAAAATATATTTCAACTATGCTCGATAGTATTTTCGAAACTGACCCGATGCGGTCTACTAAAATGGACATAACTTTTTCTCTAGGTAATATTTTAAGGAAATTCAAAAGAGCATTATTAGAAGACTCGTAAATCTTTCAAACCTCACTGGTTTTACTTTAAAATATGCACCGTAGCCCAAGTCATTTTTAAGTAGGAGGATATAATCTAAAAATTCAATTGCAATAATTAAACTTCATGCATGGTCAATCCAACACTTTTAAATTATAGTCGACATCCAATGTATATAAAAACTAGACAAAATAGACAATTAAATATTTTAAAAGTGTCATCTAAGCGTTTCGAATCGGTGAGCACTTACCACTATGCCAAACCACTGCCATGACTTGAATTAACCTGTAAATTTAGTAGGGATAAGTACTACAAATAATACTCAGTAGGAAACACTTAAGTAATTGATAAAAATATATATTTTCTAGAAATCCAAATTTTAGTTATTTGTGTTACCGTTAATTGCAAAGAGATCCGGTGATCAGCAGTCCACTTACTTTTAGGTTTTGATAACCCCTTTCAAGTAATAAAAATAATCTAATCATCTCTTATTTGAACCACAAAATGGTGTTTCCATTTTCTCATGAGCAATACAATAACACGTTTAATGCAAATCTAAAACCAATAATTTTTTTAGTTAACTTACAAAGGTGCCGAAAAACCCTACCTTAAATGCTTGGAGTTTGAATACCCTTTTGTGTCCAATTTGTAATTAAGTGCTGCGTACTCTTAGCCTCTCCTTAGAAAATTTTCAGAGTCAAAGTGCCTTTGGTCTATGGAAAAATGGCAAAATAAATTTATGTATATGTACAAAAGTTTGGGAGGGAAAACATGGCTTCTAAGAATTATAGGAGGTTTTGGTTTTTTAATTGCAAATGGGTGGCAATTAACAGTTAATTAAATGGGTTTATTAAGGATAATGTGAGTGGGGAGGTTATGGCAAGTGGATGGTATAGGTGCCTTAGTGGAGGAAAACCGTGTGTGAGAAGAATTCAAAATAGTGGGATTGAATTTGGGGTTATTTGGTTCAATATAATTAGTGTATTTAATTTTGAAAATTTAAGCACTTAACATTAGCAACAATTAATAATAAGTGTGTCGGCACAAATAACGTAATCAAATCAAATAAAAAAATTTGTCGTTTAAAAAAAATAAGTGCACGAAACTTTACTATTATGACCCAAAACTTTAATTTAAACTCTTAGAAAGTGTTGTAGCGATGAAATAATATAATCTAAATTATTTTTCGATTTATAAAAGAAAAGTTCTTTTAAAACGAAACACAAGATTTTTAGTTTTTTCTCAGTCGCTACATAAGGTCTAGTACATATCATCAAATTCATTACAGATCCAATAGCATTAGCATAAGAAATTTTGACATCCTATCATATTCTTCCTTAGTTTAAGGGCAGCAATCCGAAGATAATTTAAAGTGATTTGCAAGAGGTAAAAAAACAGGTTTAAAGTCAAACATGCCAAATATTTTCAAAATTTTATTCACATAATGACGTTGATTCAAGAAAAGTAAATCGTTACTTTTATTTCTATTGGTAGTGTATTTCACTACAGGGGAAAATTTTATTATAGTCTGCATCTTCTCTGTGTGTAAAACTTTTGGAAACCAGTGTAGCTTTAAATCTAACATTTTTTTTGTCTCCTTCCCCTTCCTTTATTTTATAAATCCACTTGTACTCAAACAGCTTTTGATCACTTGGCTTTTTAACTAATTCCCGAGTTTCATTTTTATGAAGACAAGTCGTTTTTTCTTCAATGACAGCCAACTAGTCCTTGCATTTTAAAGAATCGTAATAGGAGCTAAGTTCATTTCAAGACTCTTCTTGATAGGTGAATAGTGAAACAAAATCATCACTATCAAACAGGTAGGATGTTTGATTTGCCTTCTCCACTTATGACTTGTCAGTTGATACTCATCAAGGGGCAATTTTGCGAACCAAATTGGTCAAATTGATTGATTTCTTGAACAGTTTTAGTTTCCCTTAAAGGGACCATCATTTGTTTGATAAGTTTCCTCATCTGTAGGTACATAATTAGTTATACCAAGGTGATCAGACTCCATCTCAATTTGAACATCCTTTTCAGTCTTTTCTTCTAGACATGGCTTAAAAGATTCATTAAAGATAACATCCCTCCTTATAAATGACCTTATAACCTATTTCTTCCTAAACTGTAGCCTATAACCTTTTATATTTTACAATAACCCAAGAAAACACATTTAATGATCTAGATTCAAGTTTCCCTACGCTTTATGGGCATATGTAGCACAACTAAAAATTTCAAGGTCAGAATAATCAACAAGGTTTTGTGACCACACAAATCCAGTTACATTGATATTTAAAGCAGTAGTAGGACTTCTATTAACAAGATATGTCATGCAATTTTCAAAAATTTTTGAATTCATAATTACAAAATTTTAGACAATTATCAGTCCTTAAAGTTTTTATCTTAAGATCAGTTTGATTTTGAATTTGAGTTTTCCAATCCTTGAAAATACTTAAAGTCTTATCTTTGGTTTTTAATAAAAATACAGAAGCCTTTCTAGAAAAAAATCATCAATGCAGAAGATAGTATTTAAAACAAGACAAGGTTGTCACAGATGCAAGACCCCACAAGTCTGCATGCAAGTATTTTGAAATTTGTTTGGATTTATGAATTCCAAACAAGGTTGTCACAGATGCAAGACCCCACAAATCAGTATGCAAGTATTTTGAAATTTGTTTGGATTTATGAATTCTAGAAGAAAAAGGCAATTTAACTTGCTTACCAATCACACATTTTTCACAAGAAGACAGTTCACCAATGTTAAATTTCAAAAACTCCTTTAAACTTTTCATACCAATGTAACCAAGTCTATCATGCCACTTGCAATATTAAAACTTTCATTTAAAGCAAATGCTATCAGAGCAAGTAAAGGGTTTACTTTAAAGAAATATCTCTTTGGGGATGGAAGTGATCAAGTCACAATCCCTAAAGATTAAATTAACCCCCTAACCCAATTTAATGTCATACTCCATATCATCTATCATACCTAGAGACACCAAGTTTCTCTTATAGTCTGGAACAAATCTAGTGCCCTTTAGAAGTTAAAAAATTGCCATTTTCAAGTAACAACTTAATTGTTTCTATTCCAGTTACTTTACATATCATATTATTTTCCATTGTAACTTGACCCCCCTTGGTTTTTTCAACATCTAAAAACCAACTTTTATTAGGACACATATGAAAAAAAACAACCTGATTCAAGAATCCATTCTTGATTAAGGTTCTTATCGATGTTAACCAAAACCTAACCATTTTCAGAATTTATTTTAACATAGGCCAACACAACATTACCCTCATTAATCTTCTTTTCTTTTAAATCATTTTGCTTCTTAAAACAATCTTTAATAAAATGTCACAATAGTAACATTTCTTACCTTTTGCCTTATTCTTGGACTTATTTTTATCACCCATTTCTTTTTAAATCATTTGAGCCTTTCACTAAGAGGTTCTCTTTACTTTGACTATTTATAGATTCAGATTTAAGCTCAAAAACTCTATTTCTAAGGGCACTGAATATGATTTCAGTAGTAAGTTCATCTCTAACATATTCAAGAGCATTCTTAACGTCTCTATGTCTATCATTAATGGAGTTTAACAAGACTACAACCAACTGACCTTTTGAAAGCTTTTCATCACAGTTTTCCAAATCCTAGGTTAGTTTGGTAACTCTATTTAGGTTCTCATCTAAGTCAATAGAATGATCCATTTTAAAAGAAAATAACTATTTCAGTAAATAACACGTATTTGGAACACTTTCGGTAATATACTGAGCCTGTAATTTGTCCAAAGTTCAACAGTAGTTTTAGTTTCATCAATGGTTCTAATCACATTTTTAGAAAGGTACAAGAAAACATTACTCCAAGAAATCTTTTCTGATTCAGTTTCCTTTGTAGGGATCAAATCAGCAAGCCAAGTATTATCTAATGCTCTATTACATCTCATTTGCTCAAAATACCCTTCATTTAACTGACTCCACATATTAAAATCACCCCTCCCATCATACCGACTCACTTCAAACTTAGTGGAGGCCATGACAAATTGTAGATTGACAAATATGTTTTACTAGAGATGGTGAGAGACACAAAGTAAAGAACCAACACTTAAATAAAATCAGTTTAAGATCACAGGTAATGCACATAGTGGTATAAAAAAATTCAAGTTATTCACAAGATTATTACTTTATCAAAGAATATGTACTTAACATTGGACATACAACAAAAAAATGTCCCAGGAATCACGAACAATTATCACAAATTTCTATGTTTCACATATTCCTCCTTTAAGATCCTCCAAATACACATCCATAATGGATTTATCTCAAATTTCCATGGCCTCATAAGAGCCTTTTGACAAAAAATAGTCTCCAAGGGGTAATCATGTATAGTAAATCAAGGAAAAAATCAAGAAACCCAAATTTTAGAATTAGAAGTGCAAAAACTTAGAGACCACAGCAAGTGAGTTATGCAAACTCAGATTACTGGCCAAGGATTTTGATATCAACTTAATTGAATAAAATGTAGATCATAATATCTTATTATCTAAAAGTGAGGAATCCTCTATTGATCATTTATAATCTTCATATGATTCATAGCTATAACATATCCGAACAATGCCTTATTAGTGACTCTTGACAGATCAACATCACCAAAGTATGACTATTCATATATAAAGTACTATGATAACCTTAAGTTAAAGGACCAAATTCACTATTGAACGTTAGAAATTAACCACTGACACTCAGATAATTATCCATGTGGAATCTCTCCACTGGTTTTCAATGTTTTGTATTATAACAAAATATTCATGTATTCGTTTAAGTGTCACCACACTTTAACTTGTGAGATCAGCTACTTACTTCACAAGTAAGAAATGCCATACATGATGGTCTATCTGTGATAACGATATCCGTATCTCGTCATTACTTACTACTACCGATGATTTGAGATTCAACTGTACATAATTTGTATCTCACAATCGCAACTTTTTTTTTTTTGTTAACAAATTACTAAGAGTTGAATCTATGAACTCTATTATTTAATTTATTAGAATAGTAATTTAAATAAATAATAGATTTTGCCATAAATAAAATGCATTAATCATATTAAAAGTGTTTATGTCTATGATTGATTGGACCTATGGCATAACATTTACCAACTCCCATTTGCACTAGATTCAATCACTTATGTATCAAATATCATAAGAGTCTACATGAAAATTATGTTTATGCTATAACAACTCTTTGTTAATGGATGTGCAATATATATTGAACACCTTTAAGCAAGAAAGAAATCGTCATTTCTTTTGTAATATCTCTCTAATAAGTTGATACCGCCTTAATACATGCTTGAATTATTGATGATACCTTAATTCATTCATTTGTGTGATGGCTCCATTGTTATCACAACATAGATGCATAGGATCAACAATGTTAGGAATTACTTTAAGTTTATTGATGAACTTCCTAATCCAGAACACAACTTTTGTTGCTTCTAAAGCAATGGTGTATAAGACTTCTGCTATTGAATTAACGATTGTTTCCTATTTGGAACCTTTGAAACAAATTATTTAAGAGTAAACCAATCCTGTTTGAGATTTGCTATCATTCTAGTCTGACTAGAAGTTAACATTAGTGTATCGATGAAATCATAGTTCATCTTCTCCACATAAAAAATTCTTAGTATTTTATCCATATAGATTGTGATGAGTTATGCAATCCTAGATCTATCTTTATAGATCAACTTACCTCTCCCATATCTTTCTTAGAGAAATTTCTTGACAATCATAATTTCAACGATTGAAATATAGGAACACCATTTCTTATTAATAATATGTCATCTACATATAATATTAGAAATACGAAAACGCTCAATCATTCTAGTCTGACTGGAAGTTAACATTAGTGTATCGATGAAATCATAGTTCATCTTCTCCACATAAAAAATTCTTAGTATTTTATCCATATAGATTGTGATGAGTTAAGTAATCCTAGATCTATCTTTATAGATCAACTTACCTCTCCCATATCTTTCTTAGAGAAATTTCTTGACAACCATAATTTCAACGATTGAAATATAGGAACACCATTTCTTATTAATAATATGTCATCTACATGTAATATTAGAAATACGAAAACGCTCACACTATCTTCTTTTAAATACACAGTTCATCTTCATTTTTTTAAAAAACAAACTTTTTGATTGTCTCATCAAATGAAGATTCCAGCTGCTAGAGGCTTGCATCAATCCATAAATGAACCGATTTAGCTAACATACCATGTTAGCATCTTTGAATTCAAAACCTTCGAGTTGTGTTTATACATTTTCTCTTGCAAGTTCCGGTTTAAGGAAAGAAGTTTTGATAGCCATTTGTCAGATCTTATAATCATGACATGTAGCTATTACAAGCAAAATTCAAATGGATTTTAACATGGCTATGCGAAAAGTTTCATCAAAGTCAAATATTTGTTTGTTACTCTTTGCTACTAGCCTTGCTTGGTATATAATGGATGTTCCCATCTACGTCGACTTTTTTCTTGTAAACTAATTTATAACCTTTGTTTTTATTCCATCAGGCGAGTCGACCAAGATCCAAACTTATTTACATACATTGAGTTCATTTCAGATTCCATAGCCTCCACCATCTCTTTGAGTCAATAATTTGACTTTGGTTTTGTGTAATTAGTAGGCTCATCATCTTTGATTAGTTTTACCTAATTAGTAATCGTGAATTTGTACCTTCTAGGAGGTCGAATGATCCTATGAGATCTATATGGGGCTGAAGTGTTCTCAAGAGTCTATACTTCCTGATCAAGAGTGTCTCTTTCAGCATGTGTTGGATCAAACTCATTTTCATCTATTGGTTAACTATATCTGTGAATTCTTGAACTACTTCAAGATCTATTCTGCTCCCATTGTTTTCTCCTAGAATGAACTCTTTCTCTAGAAATATGGTATATCTTGAAACGAACATTTTTTTCTCAATGGAATTTATAGAATTGATATCTAATTGTCCTTTTAGATATTCCAAAAACATGAAGTTATCGAATTTAGCCTCAAGTTTATCCGATTCAGTGTGCTTCAAATAAGCGTTACAGTCCTAAACTTTAATATGAGACAAGTTTATCCTTCCACTTTTCCATAACTCGTATGAAATTTTGCCAACCAACTTAGATGGGGCACGATTTAGTGCGTAGCACGCTGTAATCAATGATTGACCCCAAAATGATTCTGAAAGGTTTGCATGACTCGTTATTAATTACATTATATATAATAGTGTGTGATTCATCATTTCAAATACACTATTATGTTGCAGTGGATGCGACGGAGTCCACTGAAAGAGAACCTCATTCTCTTTTAGATAATCTAGAAATACACCTTTAAAATATTCTCTACATTGATCATATTTTTGTGTGAGAATACCTATACTTAATTATTTTTCTACTTCTTGCTTGATTCCTTTAATCCTTTCAAGAGTTTCATGCTTGAATTTCATCAAGTATACATGACCATTTCTGATCATCAGTAAGTGTGATGAAATAAGAGAAACTTCATCTAGCATTAATTGATATGAGTTCATATACATAACTATGTATTAGGTTCAATAATTGTGCGGCTCTTTCTATTTTTCAATTAAAAAGGAATTTACCTATCTTGCCTAACAAGTATGATTCACATTTGTTAATTGATTCAAAATCAGTTTGATCCCATATATTCATCTCTATGTAACTTGAAAATGTATTTTTCATTTATATGATCAATTCGGCATTGCCAGATATAGGTAATATTTAGGTTATCACATTTATACCTTTTAATTTCTTTATTCATTATGGAATACTTAGTAACTAGAATATAAATGTCATATTTTAATTTACCTAACCATTAAGTTCTTATCAAGATAAAAGAGAACAACAATTGTCCTTAACATTTACAATTCATGTCCAAATATGAAATTGAAATAATGGTCTTGGTAATGGTGAGAAGAAATGACATTTCTCTAATTCTGATACTAAGCCTAAAGGTAATGGTAAGAAGTATGCTCTTATAGGCAATGCAACAATATTTGCTCATTTCCAACGTGCGTGTCAACTACTTCCTTCTACAGTGGTCTACTTCTATTTAGTTTCAGAATACTTATACAAATATAATATCTATATCTGATATCTAATAACTAATAAACTAATAAAGTTGACATAAGTCTTGCAATTTTTTTTCCAATAACATTTCATTCAACAATGATGTCAAAGGTCATCAGAATTGATAATGTCCTTATTTGCTTTGACTGATTTAGTCATCTTAGACACTTTCCCAAACCTTCCTTTAGATTTTTAATGCCATTACAAAAGTCAATGACTAAGACTTACCCACTTTTAACATTAATGCTGGGCTTAACAGTCTTAAGCATGTTCAGCAACTCGGGGACGTGCACTTGAGCTTATTCATATCAAAATTCATAATTAGCTATGAGTAACTCTTTGGCAAAGTTTTTAGAACCAAGTCTACACTTTGTTCATGGTCTATAACTGAACTCAATTGAGTTAACTTCTTAATCTAGTCAAGATCTTCAGTACATAAGCACTCACTGAAGATCATTTTGCCATTATGCACTAGTATAATTGTTAGAAAATCTCATATCTTTCCACACATGATTGTTCATCATACAACTCTTTGAAATGAAAAAATCGTGTGTTAGCATCTATACCCTCATGTTGCATTTGTAAGTCAAGTGACATAGCTACAAGGATTATACATCTTGTAGTACTATCGACATCACTATGGTTACTATAGCGGTCACCTCTTAATTGAGTTATCAGCAAGTGTCTCTGGAAAGGGATACTCAAAGACAAAAAAAAATTCTCATGCCTAAGAACAATTCTAAGATTGTGATGCCAATAAAAAAAATTGGTTTGGTTGTTGGGATCTAGTATACATCTCAAATACATATGATAAATCATGATTTAAAAATGTAAATGATGAAAAATAAAATGCATCAATTAATTTAACACGATCTTTTATCAAATTAATAATGCTCTCACTGTTTAACTCAAAATTATGGCCCTCTCAGATAAATTTATGGAATCCCTACTTGATTCCTTGTGGGTTGAGATTCTATTTGTTATATTAAAAATTTGAGTGTATTCAATATGTCTTAATAAAATATTTGGGTAGATTCCATTATCAATTGTATCTCCTTACAACTAAATTCTTTGTCTTCACATATCTTATGTGTTAGTTTAACATATCTGTAAATTTTATTTCTTTAAGTATACCCAACAAAAGATAAATTTTAGCTAAGTCGAACCCATCATTCAGAAATATTTAATATTTCATAGTATCAAACATATCCCTAATAGGCAAGACTTGAATGTACTCAACAAGTTAATATCGATTGAGGACTCTAATTTTTCACTATAATGATATAAGATGAATAATAATTTGACTTAATATTTTAGTGAGGGATGTTTCATGCAAGTGTCTCATTATAATAATTATATATACTAATCATACATCTAGCATGTAAATAAATATGCATATAATAGGAGGACGATTATGCACTAATTACTATCTAGTCTTCTTGAGCCACAAGGAAGATAAGTTGGTCAGATCTTAGGAGACATAACATTGAATTATACAATGCTCCATTTCTATGGTCTCCTCCTCTTATTGTATTTTCAATTCGTCCAGCTGAAACCTATATCCTATATTATTTGGGACGTAGGCCTAAATAATTGGATGTGTAGGCCTATAATAATTACAATGGACTCATATATCAAAATAAGAGTTCGCAGGACCATAAAATAACAAGAATTAAAATAATCATCCAACATATCGACATGGTCGAGTCCATAATCATCTACTAATTAAACATTCATCATATAAATGCATTCCTATATAATGTCTAATATTATATATAAACATATTTCAAGTTTCTAACAAATAGGGTCGCTAATCTAATTCAGACAAATGGATCAAAACAATTAAATAATTAACTAATGAAATTAACAATTAATATAATTCTCAGGTTTATTTAATTAAAATCAAAATTTAATTAAATACTGAATTAGAGTCCAACTCTAATTCTACAATTATAGGGGCGGAACTATTTAATTAAAATTAAATTTTAATTAAATCCCAAATTAGAGTAAAAAATCTAATTCCACTTGAATTAACATTTTAATTTAGAATAAAACTCATAAAAAATCAAAATTCAATTTAGGGTCAATGTTTATTATTTAAGTTAAAATCAAATTTTAACGATGATATAAAAAGTCTTGGATTTTAAATAAAATTTTAATTTGAGTAAAAATTGAAAATATAGGTCAAACCCTTTGAAAATCAAATTTAAATCCATGTTCAAAATTGCCATCGAAACCGTTATTGAAAATTGCATTGTGACCCAGTCTAAAATTATAAATAAGGCCTCCCAATTTCGTAAATTCCAAATAGGCCCTTTCTTTGAAAACTACAATATGACCTCTGGATCAAAATTGTAGGCAGGGGCTCGTAATTTAATAAATTGCAATACAAGCAACTGTTCCCCAACAAAAAAAAAAAAATTCACCCAAACCTTAAAAATCTTCCCTTTCCTCTTGTTTCTTGCTGCATCGGTAGCCGGCCAAAACCATCGCCTCTGCGACGACATCATGTTAATAACGGTAGTGCGCTGCAAACTGCAGCAGCCATGCACTGCTTTTGGCACTGCAGGTTGTAGCCAAAGCTATAGTAATGATCAGCGACGCTTGCCCCTCTGATGGCAATGAAAAGCGTCGCTATCTTGACAGGCAGTGACTTCTGTCACGCATGCTGCAGCCGACCAAAACCATCGCCTCTGCGATGACATCGTGGTAACAACGGCAGTGCGCTGCAAACTGCAGCAACCATGCACTGCTTCTGACGTTGCAGTTGCAGCCAACGCTGTAGTAATGATCAGCGGCGCTTCCCCCTCTGATGGCAATGAAAAGCGTCGCTGTCTTCTATCACGCATGATGCAGCAGACCAAAACCATCGCCTCTGCGATGACATCGGGGTAACAACGACGGTGCGCTGCAAACTGCAGCAACCGTGCAGTGCTTCTGACGCTGCAGGTTGCAGCCAATGCTGTAGTAATGATCAGCAGCGCTTGCCCATCTGATGGCAATGAAAAGCGTCGTTGTCGACAGGCAACTACTTCCACCAAGTGTGGTCGCCGCTGAGCAGCACACCTACGTCGCATCCTAATTCAATTTTCTAAGAAAAAAAATGTTTTCTTTTCCAAAATAGATTTTGATTATGAAAATTAATTTTCTCAATTACTAAAAACAAGAAAAATAAACAATCAACAATTGATTTTTCCCAAAGATTCGTAAACAATTTTTAACAAGCACAAAGTAGGCCCTGATACTACTATTGATAATTTACTTAATTTGCAAAGTAAAATTTGAAGAATATTTCAATTCTTACTTCTTTATTATTAGAAAGAAAAATTGATAGGATTTATACATTTGTTAAATTCTACAAACTCTTTTACTTATCTTGAACACGAATAATCACAATATACAATTCGCATCCGTCTAATTGTCCAGCCTCCAATGAAAATTCACGTAGGGAATAAGAATGAGAGAATTATGGTTTCTCTTTTTTTATGTTATCAAGATAATAATTGTATTGTATTATTGTTTCTCAAACTCTAAAAGCTTAATTAATAGAAGTTTAAGTGGGCTTAGCCCGTCTATTAAACTTAATTCGGTCTAATATTTAATTAATCTAATCAGTTAAATTCGGTCTATTAATTAATTAATCCAATTAATTAACTCGGGCCTACTAACAAGCAACCCAATTAATTAATTGTCCAATACTTAGTGAATTAATTAATAAATATCATTCTTCTAGTTCTTCTTTTGTGTGCGACCAATTAGGTTTCTAATCACGATACCTAATAATGTGAATTATTATTTTGATCTAATCAGAATTGATAAATTTATTTTAATTTATCATCAATTCAAGTCCGTCATCCCAGACTGACATCTAGAAATTGCCTAACTGACGTTAAAAAAGTGGCCCCAAAACAAATGCCCAATACAAAAAAGACCCAAACATTATTCAATTCATCTTCTTCAAGCTTCACCCCCTTCACTTATACCCTTCATCTATTCACTTTCTTCTATTGGTGCCGCCTCCATGGATGGAGCCGCAAGGGCGGTTGCGCTAGCTCGTTAGGTGTTGGCTCAGTCTCTATAGCCAGAGACGCGGCCTAAATGATAGAGACAGGAGTTTCGCGGGTTAGGGCAAATATTATGTCACTAAAATTTTAATTGGAATTTTTTTTGGGTTGCGTCTCATGTTAGTACGGGTTTATTAATGTGGGCTAAATTTATTAAGGTGGAATGGTTTATTAAGGTAGGGTGGATTTATTAAGAACGGCTGGATTCTTTAAGTTATAAAAATTGATTAATGAAAATTTTTGCAACAGTCGACAAACGTAGTAAAATTGAAACTTTTCTCAACATTCAATGAATAGTACAAAATGTTATTTATTAAGAGTTTCAGCAATAAGCATTGAGCATTACTATATAATCATATTTTAACAACGGTTAATAAACGTTGCAAAAAAATAAAACATTTTGCTACAGTCAATACATGGTGCAAAAATATTATATATTAAGAGTTTCAACAACAAATGTTGCTATAGAATCACATTTTAAAAATGATCAATAATCGTTGTAGAAAATGAAATTTTTCGTAATAGTCAAGGAACTTTCACAGCAACAATCAATGAACGTTGCAAAATGCTATATATTAAGAGTTTCATCAACTATCATTGAACATTGCTATAGAACGAACTTTTAACAATGGTCAATAAACGTTTAAAAAAAAATCGCAACATTCAATGAATATTGTAAAAGGTGATATCATCAATATGTATTTAAAAAACAATATCAAATCTCAATTATGTGAACTAATGCCAACTTTTGGTCTCTACTATGTTTGGCCTTAAAACAACAAATCAAAGAAAAAAGCAATTCAAATAAGTTGGACATTGTTCTTGAAGAATCTTGCACAAACAAACATTAGGGCTTAGTATCCCTAATCCACAAAGATCGATTTTCATCCACCTTGCCCAAACCTTCCTCTCCAACTCAAATCAATAATCTTTGGATCACAAAGGATACAAAATTTTCCACAAAGGAAACAACCACAAAAGACAGCAAGGAGTAATTGAGGGTAGATTTCACCAAGAAATCACAAGAAAATTTCACAAAGAAATCGAGAAGAAAAATAAAGACATAAAGAAAAATGGAGGCTTCCGATTTCTGCTTTTTCTATTTTCACTGCTATCTTTTTGCTTTTGGCAATAGAGAGAGAGAGAGAGAGAGAGAGGTGAAAATGAATAGGGGCAGGCTAGGGGTGGCAATGGGCCGAGCCAAGCTGGCTCGGCCCATTGCCCGATGAGCTCGTGGCTTGTTACAAACGAGCCGAGCTTCAGCTCTCGAGCTCGTCATTTTTTTTTAAGTTAAGCCTTAAAAAAAACATAGATTTGGACGAGTCCACGAGCCGCTCGTAAAAAAAGAGCCGAGCGGGCTCGAGCTCGTCTTTTTGACGAGCTGAGTGGCCGAGCCAACGAGCCACTCGGCTCGATTGCCACCCCTAGGGGCAGCCACCAAAAATTGGCATGTGTGATCCATAAATAATGTGACTAAAAAAATATGTGATTTGTGAATTATAATTTGTGTTTTCATGAACGATAAATAAGTTATGATCAACTAATTTAATAATTTATGATCTTGAAATAAATTGTGACCAATTAATTTGATATTTTTTTACTGTAAAATAAGTTGTGACCTATAAAAATTGTAATTCGTGATTGAGAAATAAGCAGTGATTAACTAATTTGATAATTTATGAACGATGAATAATATGTGACTAGTTATTTTGATAATTTTTTATTGCAAAATAAGTTGTGACATATAAAATATGTGATCTGTGATCGAGAAATAAGTCGTGACATATTAACTTGATAAATTTTGATCGAGAAATAACTTTAAACCAATTAATTTTATAATTTGTGACCTATAAAATTTGTGATTGACCAATTAATTTGATAATTTATGACTATTAAATAAGTTGTGACCTATAAAATTTGTGATTTGTGACTGAAAAATAAGTCATGACATATTAATTTAATAAATTATGACCGATAAATAAACAGTGACCTATAAAATTTGTAAAATGTGACTGTGACATTGTGTATTCTTCCCACATTTATATATTTAGATTAGATATAGGTAGTCATGTATTCTCCCCCGCCCCCCCCCCCCCCCTCCTCCCCCCAATTCATTTAGTTTGCTCATGTTGCTGTTAAAATTTTATACATGTGAGGTTCTTGTTATTTAAGGAAGTCATATGGGTTTTGATCTTGTTATAGATATATCTTGTAAAATGTTACCTACCACAGGGCACATGTCATTCGTCACATGTTATATGTCACGGATCATAGGTCACATTTCGCATTGGTCACATGTCACAACTAGACATATATAATTATAGCTCTTAAGTTACTGGTCATAGATCACATGTCACAACTAAACATATATCTAGTTTCACTTCCTAGGTTACTGGTCACATGTCCTTGGTGACAAGAACATTCTATATATAACAAGTCACAACTAAATATATATTTCGTTATAGCTCCTATGTCATATGTTACATATCACACGTGACCTCTGATTAAATTTTGTGACATATAATTTAATTAAAAGGGCCACAATCACAATAACACATAATTTGTCACCATGATCACATGTTAGTCACAAACCACGCAAGGTCACTATTACGTCAAAGATGCAATTGTAGGTCAAGGTTTCAAATTTAGTCGCAAATTAAACGTTTTTTATAGATAACAAATTATTAATCGGTTACAAACTATCACATTAATTGGTTACAATCATATTTAATGGCAAATCTTGCATTTAATAGACCTCAAAATAAATTACCCTGTTAAATAGTCCCGTACATTATTCACCTCACCTCACCCACCCTACTCCACCACCATTTCACAATTAAATTAATTAATTACCAATATCATCACAAAATCAAATAAATGAATTTAATTCTAATATCACCCAAAAAAAAAAAAAAATTCCCTTTGTTCTCCGGCTTATCGTATGAGCAATTCAATATGCGTGGTGGTGTCTGTACATATGAGATCATGTAGTTATAAATGCACAATGGAATCCGCCTGTTGGATTAGTTTCGATTCTGATTAAATTTGTACAATGAATGCAATATTTTTATCATAGCTTTTCCACGAATATACCTGGGACTTCTCGACGAACCAATCGTTTTTGACTAACGAAGTTCCAAAGTCTTTCATTTTCCTCGTTCCATAAAAAAAAGTGAAAGATCCAAATTTAAATCGACAAATTTGATACCGAAATTGAATTCGTCGAGGTTGGCTCGAATTGCCATGTCATGAGAAGAGATTGGCTCC
>CAIGRP010043558.1:0-10441 GCA_903798385.1 Fraxinus cuspidata
AAATTGATTATAATTGAATAATTGTGGATTTAGAAATAATGGGACGGGCCTATAAAATTTTATGGGCCTCAGTAGGTTTTAATTCAATAATTTTAATAGGGCTAGTTATTTAAATCGACCAAACCCATTATTTTTTATTTTATTTATTTTTTTATGTCTACGGGTGCCTGTCGGCAAATATTTTGGGGATTGAAGAGTGCTGAGTCTAAACTGATTGAAATCGCTTATAGTTTCGGACAAGCAGCCAAGATTCGGACGCCACCAGCATTACTACCCTATGAGCTGCACAAGTACTAATTCAATTCTTATGGTCACTCATTTCAAAGCATATATGTGCGTTGAAGATTGAATTTACTCAAATAAATGTGTTCCCTCGTCGTTGTAATTTCAGAAAGAGAGAAAAATTTTGAGTGGATAAACCAAATTGTAACTTCAAAATCAATATATCATTTGCCAAAACAATTAATACTTCGCTATAGCGGTCAATATTTCCAGTTGTCAATGCAAAACGAAATTAAAAAATTTGAATAATCCGAGTGAATAAAATTGATTAATACAGATTTGCTATTTGAAATGTCATTTTATTGTCTGACAAATAAGATGAGATTATCTTTGGAAAATTGGTAATCAGTAAATGCACGATTATCTTGTCCATTCAAAGTTTTCCTTTCGCTTATTTGGAAATAAATATGTAGTAAATAGAGATGACCAGAAAATCTCAAAGAATAATACACTTTCTTATTTCTATAAATTGCAGTAAGCAATAGAATTTACACAGACAAATTAGAGATGGTGAGAGGCATACATTTGGCTTGGATTGTCGTACTCAGCATTGCCACTACATCAGTTCATTGCCAATATTACTCCCAAAGTAAACCATATGAACCAGTGAAGCTGCAAAAAACACAACTCCATTTCTTCCTCCACGACACACTCAGTGGGAATAAACCCACGGCGGTGATGGTGGCGCGTGCAAATACTACCGGAAAGCCGAACGATCCGACCCCTTTCGGCACCACATTCGCCATTGATGATCCTCTAACAGTAGGCCCAGAGATAACTTCTAAAGTCATTGGCAATGCACAAGGGCTGTATCTATCTTCTAGCCAAGATAAGAATTTGACCCTGGTTATGTATGTTGATCTTGGTTTCACTAGTGGTAAATTTAAAGGGAGTTCTCTTAGTGTGTTTTCGAGGAACCCGGTGACGGAGGGCGATCGAGAAATGGCGGTGGTTGGTGGAAGAGGAAAGTTTAGGTTTGCAAGCGGGTTTATTAAGGTTAAGACAAATTACCTTAATATTACAAATGGTGATGCTGTTCTTGAGTACAATGTTACTGTTGTTCATCCATGAATTGATAAATTGTTGGAAATTGTTTTTGCTTGAATAAGGATTGTTTGAAGTGTTTTTCTTTGTTCGCCTATGAAAATTTGCACCCACTAGGATCATGTTGCAATTGTTTGTTTACAACACACACGAAATAGAACAAAAAATTATAGATATTGAAACTGCAATTTAATGATTACTTCTTGAAACCATAATATTGCTTATTCTTTGTTAAATCAAAAAGCTTTGCCACGAGTGATATATAGGCACACATGCACACACCTAAGCTAGATATTTCTCTACAATCTCCTGATCGTAGTGACGATTCTCGATGTAACAAATAAAAAAAGAATAATGATATTCATCCTTATTGGAATTGAGCACCACTCTAAGTGACAATTACATGACAATAAATGACAAATTCATTTAAATGCAAAGTTACCTTATTTAATTGAACCTATAAATATGTGACAATTTTGACTGGTGTTCAATATCAATGGAAATGAATAGCATTACTCAACAAAAAATGTTAAGTTTCTTTTCAGATAAGAGTGGACCTGCCACAACCAACGAATATGTAAGTTATAATTATCGCTAAAACTCTACAAGCATACACTTATTCATTTCATCTAGTACATGGGTCCAAATCCACGTGGTGCGTGCATCAAGCTCAATCATCCACCTACGACACTAATTAATTAGACCTCCAGGCGTAGTTTGTTCAATTTGTTAATAATCTAAAAATCAAATAAATATTAGCACAACATTAAAAAAAATAAAAATCAAACTCCAATTGGTAATAACTTCCAAGTTTGAATAACAAATACCAAAAAGAGTTCTTAAAGATTCGAATAATTTTGGTACATAATTTATTGCAAACAGGTACCCAACCATCAATTTAACAAACAAGTCACACAAGTTTGCTCGATAGTTTCTTCTATTCATATGCCTAAAATTTATTGCATAGCGAGTTTGTAATGTTGCTTGATTTTGCCTTATCAAATTTATTGTTTACCGAAATCCTGGTAGCTACTTGTATAAATCTCAAACGAGTTTTTCTGTCTGCCCAATATTGTGTGTGTTTTTGAGAGAAAAGGAAAGGGAGAGCAATGGCAGGATTCACGAGCAATTTGCATCTTGTTGATGACAACAACGTCATGGACTGAAGCCCAAAATAATATCAAGTTACATGGGCCAAGATAATTGAAACAGGTGAAGTGGCAATAACTACTCTTGAATAATAATTCAATGACAATATGGAGAAACCTTATTGCAATAAAGCCAACCTTCACAAAACAACTTGTTATACAAATCAGATGTACAAAACAGCAGATCAACTCAATCCTATTACAAACTTTCAATCCAAAAACACCGGACACCAATATATCAACGATCGAAGGCTCGAAGATATTGTATCCTTCTATATCAACACCACAAACCCAAATTCCCCCCAAGAACCCCCACAATCACAGAAACCGTGTAACTTCTTCTATGGAACAGAAGAGCTCATCGTTACCAAACACACTATATACTCTCTCACCGAATTTCACTCAGAAAACCACCCTTAAAACAAATTTAAGAGTAACTCAAGTTCAAAAGAGAAGATGAAAGAGAAGACAAAATATTCTAAAAAAACCCTCGAAAAGAAGAATCCCAAAAATGACAGGAGACCACACAATTTCAATCAAACCTCAAGAATGTATCAAGATGAGCAGCAGATGATCCAACGGTCCAGAAAAACTAGCGCTTTTAGTTATGAGGTAAAGCAACCAAAGTTGCATTTACCAAAACACGATTCTTATTGGGTTATTGGGCTTGGGCTTCACTGGGTTTCTTCGGTCAACTAATTGGGCAATACCAATTGGGCTAAAGGCCATTTTTTATCATCGCCTTACATATTGGGTTGGACTGGCATCATAGTACTAACACGACTCCTTCAACCCTTTTCGGCACGTTGAGGATAGTGGATGAGTCGTTGACCTGTTGGGCCTGATCCTACTCAAATATTGTGGGCCGAGGTAGGGGTTTGTAGAGCTTCACATGAGACTCATAAATCAGTAGTGTTATTTAGTACCACTGATATTTAACATCAGTCAATGTGACAGTACTAGTGACATCAAATGATACGTTCAATTAAATGACTTACATAATTTCACTTTCAATTTATTCTATCATATAACGTCACATAAATTGGTGCTCTAGCACCAGTGGTGCTAGATAGCATTATTCCATAAATATATAATGTCAACTCTTTTTTGGTAAATACTTTATACACTGCATAATTCGAAAAGAGGAGAGTTTTTTATTTTCCATTATTTAAAGAGGGTTTGATTGCACGTTTCTTTTATTCATACGACTAAAGATTTTTGCTTAGTGAATAGAAAATGTAGCTTGATTTTGTCTTGTCTAATTAGTGTTAACCCAAATCTTGGTAGATACTTGTATATAAACCTCGTACAAGTGTTTTTGTCTGCTCAACGTGCAGTGGCGAGAAGTTCACTTGCAATTTTCATCTTATTGATATCAATAACAATATCATGGGCTGAAGCCAAAAATACTGATGAAGTTACATGGGCAAAGAGAGTTGAAACCGGTAAAGAAGTAATTACCACTTAAATTCTACTTCCAAGACAATCCAGTTGGAAAGAACCCCACTTCAACAAGGATCGCCCAACCTTTACTAACCAACCATTCTTCAAGCCTTTTCGGCACGTTGACGAAGGCCGACGATCCGTTGGCCATTGATCCTGATCATTCATCAAAGATTGTGGGCAGGGCCAAGGGACTGTACGGCCTCGCAAGTCAGACTTCATTTGACCTTATTATGGTCATGAGTTTTGGATTAAAATGGTATATAATGGCAGCTCTTTTAGCACTCTTAGTAACAATCTGACTGCGCAACTGGTCCGGGAGATGTCCATTGTTGGTGGCATCGGGCTTTTCCGGTTGCCCCGTGGCTATGCCATTGCACAGACTTGTAAGTTTGATCTTAGTACTGGTGAAGCTATTGTTGGGTATAATGTTACCATTGTGACATATAATTGAGCATTAGATGCCACTTTTTCCATTTTATCTAGGTACAGAATAATGAGCGAAAATTGTAATCTCATTGTTACTTGCTTAGAATAACTCGTTTGAGCTTAAACGAGCTCGTGTACCTATTTATTTTTCAAATTGTTATGTTGATGTTTGCTAGTTTCTGCTCAATCGTGTCTTTATTTCATATTTGATGTAACTCTAAAGTATGTTTAAATCTATTGACCCTAAAAAATTAGCTAACAGATGCCGGGCCCACTCACACCAAGTCAAGCACGATTCCGGCGCGTTCTTATCGGAATAACAACGGTAATAAGAAGGAAATGGAAGCGGGAGGTACTTTGCAGCGAGAGACAAAATTGTTCGAGCTCCAACGGGTGGAACAAAGGCAACCGCGCTAACAACGATCACCGGATAGAAATCAAACTAATCTATGCATTAAACAAACAGAAATATGTGGAAGAATAGATGAAATGTTGGTATCTTTCCTCCAAGAGTTCAAGTGTATATATTGAATATATGATTGTCCATCCTTCAATCAATTCTCCCCCTCCTTAGATAGAAGAAGATCTTATCTATACTATATTGGCCGACGTGGTGTGCGTTGGATCAGAACCACGTGGCCTTATCTCTCTAATTAGGGCATCATATCATTGTCTATTCATACAATTAATATATTGATAAAATGTTAGCCGCCCTCTACAATATGCTGACATACTGACAACTTTATTAAAAATATTACATCAATCACTTCAGAAATATCTTCAAATCCGTTTTCAAGAAAACAGCATCAGTTCCTGAGCTTTGGGGAAGTCTCTGAGGTGGTTCTTGAAGTTGAGAGATTCAGCTCCTTTCTTTGTTTTGTAGCATCCCAAATTGTAGTGCATTGCCCTTGAGGGAGTGCTTCAGCATGTGCATTGGCCATACAATATGGACTTCGGTCTGCAGTGCAAGGATCTCAACTTTAAGCTTCGGTGCTTCACATGGGAAGGAGGGGTTCGGCATCAGACTCCAGTGAAAGGACTTCGGACGTTTGTTACTTTTACCACCTTGACTTTATTGACTTTCCTTTGACTTCCTACCAACATGGCTTTGCCATCCATGTGGTAATCTCTCGTGGAACTTCGGAGGCGAGGCGTAACAAAATCCATATGCAATAATGATCAACGAATTGAATGGGAAATTAAAGTTTGTGGATTCGTCTCCAATTATCCTTACTATCTGTGTAAAAATAAGTCAGCCAACACCTAACGTATGCTCAGGCCGTTTTCCAACTCTATGGAGAGGCTCGATCCACCGACCTGTCCATATTGAAGGCTGGTTTGAGTCCAAGTTAAGCTAGTCCTTTATGCGAAGTCGAGCTGGAAATTCAACCTAGCACAGCCAATGAATGGCTAATACACTATTGGATTGGCTCGATCATTGTTGGATAACATCGATCGAATTTTTTTTTATCATGCTGAGCTACCTGAGGTTGAGGCCAACTAACCCATTTTGACCACTAATCCTCACCCGAAGCCTATATCCTTATTTGAAAGTGATTATTTGAAATCAATTTTGCCTCACACTCATTTCTATAGTACATTCTCCCAAAAAGAAAAAAAAATAATAATCAATTTTCGAGTAATCACTTATATATGTGTATTTCTCATTGTTCTAAAAGGATAAAGCGTGGCTGGGCGTGGACATTTTCTTATTTTTAATATTATTTTAATTTTTTATTCATTTAATAATAAAATTAAATACATATCAAACATCTAAAATTATAAAATGCTATATTTACTTAATAATTCCCACCATTAGTCAATTATACAATTTTTAAGTTTTTAAAATACAAAAATTAGAATATTTTTCATAATTTCAATTTTTAACCAAACAAGTCCTATTTAATAGACTTATATAAATTTCATACATGCTTTTGGAGTTTGCAATAAAATAACGAGTCTCCATATCATAATTACATAATGTAGATGACATCATAATTTAAATCTTATTTAACTATTTAGATAAAGTCATTTTTAATTTTTGTACATTTAAAATCTTTTAATACTTGATATTAAAGTCAAATGAATTTTTTTTTCTAAAAATAAAAAAATTAATAAGTTAAAGTCAAATAAAAAATTTTAAAAACAAGGAGGAAAAAACTCTAATAAAGCCGGACTAGGAAAGGCGAAAGAGAGAAATGAAAATATTCGGCCGTTTAGAAATTAAAAAAAAAAGCTTCTGGACTCGAAACAAGTCGTTTTGTCCAAGTTTCGAGTCGTTTTAGAATACTGGTATTTCCCTCAATATTTCCAAGTAGGAAAGCTGAAAATGTTGATGCATTATTAAAGATTCCTACTGTCCAAACACTGCACAACTGAAATACAATTTCCACATCCTTAAAAGTAATTTTTATGGAAATTAGCACCCACACACATTGGTAAATGTTTTATAAAGGATGAGCCGCATCCTTGACGGTCACCACCGCCCTGTCATGAGCGTTGGTGAAGGAGGTAAATCGCAGATTATGCCTCCAAAGGCACAGGATGGAAGGCTGCTTGTACACTTGCACTTGCCGAAGAGCAAAATTCATATTTCAGGATTCGAACCCTTGACGCGGCAACCTCAAGCAAAACTGGAGTTTTTCCACCTTCCCCTTTTATCACTTGGAGATGTGCCCTGGGGCTTGGTAAATGCTTTATATTTCAAGAAAAATGTTGCAAGTGGTTTGGAAGAACAAATGCAAACCAAAAAAAAAAAAAGCCTAAGTATGTGAATAATTAAGAATTAAGAAAAATAAAGAAGAAACAACAAAACAAAATAAAGAAACATTTATTAATTGAGCATGCAACATCGCCTGCCAACCCTTGACTTGCAAGGGCGAAATACCAAATTATTCAACGTAGCTAAGAAAAAAAATTGAATATTTAATTTGTTGAACCAGTCCCCTGAATTTATATTAGTTCTTAAGTGATTTTCTCCCCCTCAAACCAACCAATAATTCTTGGTTTAAAAAATATATAATAATTTTTTATTTGTGTCATGTTTGGGAAATGTAATGTGAAATGAATAAATTTTCTTTTTTGGATGATGATAAAAGTTGGTGGATTTCATGAAATATGTAATTAAAAGTAGATAAAAAAAAAAAAAAATTGTGGTCTTATGAAATCTGACCAATTTTCGACGAACAAAAACTTTACCTAGCAAGCCTTTAATACTATACATTCATTTGGGATGTCAAAATGGATGATTCGGTCCAAAACAGTCCACCCGTTTCAAGCCCATTGAGAACCATAACTGGCCCACCTAAAAGTATGGTCCATGCCTAACCCGAACTGTATTCGAAATAAGAGAACTGGACTGACTAGACACGCCAATATTGCAGGTCGGGCTGAGCGAACCCCGAATTCTTGTTATTTTTAGAAGATTTAATGCTATTTAAAATAGGCCAAAATTAAACAACAATAAATATTGTCTTTGATGCATTAGAAAATTTCTCTATTAAATTGTTTGTTAAATGTAAATAAATTTATTTACTATAAATGTTTTTCTTGGAATTTACTAATAATTATAGATAAGAAAAAGTTGAGAATGCGTGAAGTTAGAGTGAATGAAAACTGAGAAGATAATATGAGAAATGGGAAATTACGTGGAAATATACATATGAAAAAAAATATTTATAGCAAAAAAAAAACTGATTTTTAAAGGAAAAAATTAGAATTAGTATTTTTGCACTTTAATTTTTTTAATAAATTGAGTGAATTGGATTGGTCCTCGTGAATAGTCGAGTTGGACTATTAAAAGCTAGAAATGATCCGGTCATTACAACGGACCAACTAGTAATCATATCAATCATGTTCTGAAGAGGTGGATCATCCCGAATTTAAATAGTTTGACTCATTATGCCATCGTCAATATTCATACTCTACCTTCGACCAAATCGAATAATTGACTTTCAAATTTCTCTTATTTTATAAGAGGGTTTGGTGAAGTTTCTTTTATTCATCCACTAATTTCCCTTATTATAAGAGGGTTTGTTAGAAAGTTTATGTTATTCACAAGTCCAAAAGTTTGATCAAATTGAGTTGGTAATGTTGACTGCTTGTCGCGTGCCATGACAAGTGTTTAACTTCAATTAGTTGAACTGCTTTTGAAAATCTTGCTACATCCTTGTATATAAACCTCAAACTAGTACTTCTGTCTGCTAAAATGAGAGACACAGAGAGAGCAATGGCAAGACTTTCGATTTTTATCTTCTTTATCGCAACAGCAACAATCCCATGGACTCAAGCACAAACAAATGATCAAGTTACATGGGCCAAGAGAGTTGAATCAGGTAAAGAGGTAATAACCACTCTTCAATTCTATTTCCATGACATTCTCAGTGGAAGAAACCCTAGTGCAATAAGGATTGCACAACCTAATTCACAAACCAACAATTCTTCTACCTTTTTCGGTATGTTGATGATGATCGATGATCCGTTGACGGTGGGGCCAGATCTTTCGTCAAAGATTGTGGGTCGAGCTAGGGGAATGTACGGTTCGGCAGGCCAAACTGACTTTGGCCTTATCATGGTCTTGAATTATGGGTTCACCGATGGAATATATGGTGGTAGCTCTTTTAGCCTTCTTAGTATCAATCGAGCTACGGAAGCAGTCCGGGAGATGGCGATTGTTGGTGGCACGGGGCTTTTCAGGTTAGCTCGTGGCTATGCCATTGCACAGACTTATAAGTTTGATGCTGCTACCGGTGATGCTGTTGTTGGGTACAATGTTACAATTACGACCTATATTTGAGTTTTCAATACAATTTTTTTTCGTTTAATGTAGAATAATAAAGAGTGGAAATTGAGATCAGATTATTAGTTGGGAACTAAATGAGATTATGAATACATTTTTCATTTTCTAGTTGTTACATATATTTTTGCTACTTTATGGTCCAAATCCTGTTCATATTCTCGAAGAATAGAATAGTCAAAACATTAGACTTTTCCTCGTTTTAGTTGGGTTAGGTGAACAACTTTCTTCGACTAATTGGGCGATGACAACTTTTTGAAAGTTATTTTATAAAATAAAGTAAAAAAATATTTAAAAAAAAAACCTTAAAAAAAACTTCTATTTTTTAAAAAATTATTTTATATATATAATACAAAGTTACCATTTTGCCCATTATAAAGTTAGTGAAAATGGTGAAAATGAGTTGGGTAATCTTGATAAAATATTATATAAAATTAGGTGGATATAGTGAAACAAAATCAAATTGGATGATTGTCAGTGAATTTAACCCAATAACTACAACGTTTGCCCGAAACCGCCCTAGCCTATTAAATTAGTTTTGGTGCAAAGCAGTCTAAAGACTATATAAAAGTTAAATGCAAACACTAACCCGGTCAACACAACAATTAGGTAATACTAATTTATTTATCCTTCCACCAACTCCGTTTGAGTCTGTATAGGGAATTCAATTTTGTCAGCCATATACTCATTCAACATAGTTAATCTATAGAAACCACGTATACTTATAAAATTTGTCTTCGACACGTCCCCGTCATATGTCGATTGAATTCATTTTTTGATAATATTTTTGTGCAGATTTTTTTAGAATGAACAGCCATGATATTCGAGCTACTCAAGTCTCTTCTCTGGTATATTTGATACTATATAAATGATCTCTTTTTAAAAGTTTAAATTGTTAAAAAAATGATTAGAATTTTCTTTAATTATATCTCGTCGTCCATGGATTATTCGCTTCAACTATTAGAGATTATGGAAATTTATAAAATACAATAGGTATACAAAATACATGACAAATTCTTTTGCCTTGAAACATTTATCATTAATGAACCTTTTTTTTTTTTTGATGAAATAACAAAAAAAAGGTGAAATTTTCTATAGTAGGGGTGCAATTATACTTTACGGGCCATATTTCACAAATTTATATTTTAAACTCGCTACATTTTGCATAGTGGTTACAAAGAGGCAAGTAACCTTTGCGGAAAAAATTACAAATATGTTATTATAAAGACTAGATGAATACATAAAAATAGAAATAAGGAAACAATACATAAATAAGGTATTCAAGTATCACCATTTCAAA
>CAIGRP010043579.1:0-10149 GCA_903798385.1 Fraxinus cuspidata
AGTGAAATGGATATCCAGATGTTGGAAGGCATTCTTAGCAATTTAAAGGGAGTGAGGCAATTCTATTTTGACCACACATCAAGAGATTTAGAAGTTCATTTTGATCCAGAGCTTCTTGGTTCCAGATCCTTAGTTGATGGAATTGAAAGTGGAAGCTATGGAAAATTCAAGTTTCTCGTCAAGAACCCTTATGCAAGAATCTCTTCTAAGGATCTAGAAGAATCTTCAAAGATGTTTCGACTTTTTACTGCCAGCTTTTTTCTCAGCGTAAGTTGTTGTTTTGTGGTGCATGATTGGTTTTATTTTTAATTTTGTCAAGTCTGCTTTCCCTATTTTTTGGAAGTCTTAAAAGACATGTTATTTCTGCATATTCTGATATCAGAAGGAAGATGCTAAACGATATCTTAGGAAAAATATATTTTTAGTCCTCCTTTTAACAAACAGCTTTTCCTGGTTTGCTCTCTAAATTGGAGATAAAAGAAAACAATTGATGTAACATTACTTCTTACTGAACGCCATAAAAATGTGAAGTGCACTTCATTCCTTGTGTGAAGTGTCTTCTTCTTCATTTTTTCTAACTCCTACTTAATTGACGACAGGTTCCTGTCCTGTTCATGCGTGTAGTCTGCCCTCGCATTCCTCTGTTATACTCTTTGATACTCTGGCAATGTGGTCCTTTCCAAATGGGTGACTGGCTGAAGTTGGCTTTGGTAACTGTTGTTCAATTTGGTGTTGGTAAGCGGTTTTATATTGCAGCTGGCAGAGCACTTAGAAATGGTTCAACAAACATGGATGTCTTGGTTGCATTGGGAACTTCAGTTTCGTACTTCTACTCTGTTTATGCATTATTATATGGCGCTATCACAGGATTCTGGTCTCCCACGTACTTTGAAGCGAGTTCAATGCTAATAACCTTTGTACTTTTGGGCAAGTACTTGGAGAGTCTTGCAAAGGGAAAGACATCAGATGCTATCAGAAAACTCGTGGAACTCACACCAGCAACTGCTACCTTGCTTGTGCAAGACAGAGGTATAACTTTTTCAAGTGTAATTTTGGCGTACACGGGGAAGACAATGTGCTATTCTCAGAAGTTGGAACAAACAAATGTTATTGAAGAGAATTTGAATATGTTTAACATTGCAGGTGGAAAAATTGTTGGAGAAAGAGAAATTGATGCCTTGCTAATTCAACCTGGTGATGTGTTGAAAGTACTTCCTGGTGCAAAGATGCCTGCTGATGGTTTAGTTGTTTGGGGTTCAAGCTATGTAAATGAGAGTATGGTTACTGGTGAATCCCTGCCTGTTTCGAAAGAGGTAGATTCATCAGTTATTGGAGGAACAATAAACTTGCATGGTTCCCTTCACTTACAGGCCAACAAAGTAGGTTCTAACACAGTCTTGAGCCAGATTATATCTCTAGTTGAGACCGCGCAGATGTCTAAAGCTCCCATTCAGAAGTTTGCTGACTTTGTGAGTTCTTCCCTCCTCTTTATCACATTGTGCTTTGAGCTTTTGTAAACTTGTTCACTTAATTTTAGTTTTTAAAGGTACTTTACACTTCATCCACAGCAAGTTTTTTTCTGTTAACAATCCCCTCCAATTAGGGGGGAAAAAAGACAAAAGGAAGAAAGACAAGAAATAAAATGCTTGCCAGCCTCCAATACATGTTATGTGCATGTCCAATCCTTTACTTCTTGCTCCTCTATTAATTTGTATAAAGCAGCAATGTAGTTGAGTTTCACCAGCTTGGCTTAAGGTATGGAGTTATTCAGGATTAATATTGACTATAACCAGACGAAAAGAGAAAAATTTATAAATTCCCATGTATAGTTTATCGGGTTAAGAATTATCTCTTTGCTTCGGAATTCTAGTTTAACTTTGTGTTGGGCATCTTTGTCCCTTGCAGATTGCAAGCATTTTTGTCCCCGTGGTTATAATGCTGGCATTATTGACATTACTAGGATGGTAAGCTTAATTAAGGCAAGCTAATCAGATAATTTTTTTAATGGTCATTGATTATCAAATGGACTAGGTTTGCTGAGTCTCTTTGACTTGCCATCTATTCACAGGTATCTTGCTGGGGTTCTAGGAGCCTACCCCACTGAGTGGTTGCCAGGAAATAGCAATCATTTTGTTTTTGCCCTCATGTTTGCAATAGCAGTTGTGGTAATCGCATGCCCATGTGCACTTGGATTGGCCACCCCAACTGCTGTCATGGTTGCAACAGGAGTTGGAGCAAATAATGGGGTGTTGATAAAGGGTGGAGATGCACTAGAGAGGGCACAGAAGATTAAGCATGTTGTATTTGATAAGACTGGCACCTTAACCCAAGGAAAAGCCACTGTTACAACTGCAAAAGTTTTCTCAGGAATGGATCGTGGCGAATTCCTTACATTGGTAGCTTCAGCAGAGGTAAATCCTTACTAAGGCTGAATTCAAGCTCAGTTACTTCTCTGGGCTTCTTATTGCTCTTTTGAGCGGTTAATAATGCTTTTGATTGATGAAAAGACCGAAACGGGAGCATAAAGGAAATAAAAACCAAACTATCCTTCTCAGAAGTGTCTTTTTCCTTAATTAATCAGATTCCTCAATGAATATGCACTGAACTTTACTATCACACCACTCCTTATTTTTTTACCATGAAACTAAAAGGATAAACCCGGAGAAAATATATCAATTGAAACAAGCAGCAGCTAACCTTGGTTCTCCAATAGAGTAGAGTTCTGAAGCTTGCAAACCTATAGCAATTAGAAAATTTCTTCTACTATTAGATATCAAATACTAGACTGTTCAGATTTTTAATAATATTGATATATTCAACAGAAATTCTCTTTCTTTTTTCCCACTTCTAGCACCCACCCTATTATATGTTCTCAGTAAAAATCATATACCCTTCATAGCTTAATCTTTAAGCGCAGTATCCAGAATACATTCTTCCCAAATAAGGTGGGTCAAACACACCCTTAATCAGATTCCTCAATGAATATGCACTGAACTTTACTATCACACCACTCCTTATTTTTTTACCATGAAACAAAGGATAAACCCGGAGAAAATATATCAATTGAAACAAGCAGCAGCTAACCTTGGTTCTCCAATAGAGTGGAGTTCTGATGCTTGCAAACCTATAGCAATAAGAAAATTTCTTCTACTATTAGATATCAAATACTAGACTGTTCAGATTTTTAATAATATTGATATATTCAACAGAAATTCTCTTTCTTTTTTCCCACTTCTAACACCCACCCTATTATATGTTCTCAGTAAAAATCATATACCCATCATAGCTTAATCTTTCAGCGCAGTATGCCCTCCTGATAGCCTGCCTTTCTAACAGGGTTATGGATTTGTTTCATGGTCAGCTGAATATCTATACCCTCTTTGAATCATAGCTTAATCTTTAAGCGCAGTATGCCCTCCTGATAGCATGCCTTTCTAACAGGGTTATGGATTTGTTTCATGGTCAGCTGAATATCTATACCCTTTTTGATCATTAATTTAAGTTTGTAGCTGATTTCCATTTTAGCTGTTAACAGCGTAATAATAAAGTAGTTCTACGATTACTTCGAAGTACAAATTATCTAAGCTTAATCACTCTTTACAGTGGTTGGCAATCTATGGTAACTCTCCTCTGGTCTGGGACTGGCTATGTAGAATCACAAAGTTATTTGACTGTTGTCATTTAGGGGGAAAACGATTTATAAATTTCTGAAACTTATTTGTTTTTGTTTTTTACCAGGCTAGCAGCGAACACCCTCTGGCTAAGGCAATTCTTGAATATGCCCGCCATTTCCATTTTCTTGACGAACCCTATGCTACCAAGGATGGTCAAAGCAACAGGATGGAGTCTAATTTCTCCGGATGGCTTCTTGACGTCTCGGATTTCGCTGCTGTGCCTGGAAGAGGCGTGCACTGCTTTATAGATGGAAAACAGATTTTGGTGAGGTCTTGAGATAATTTTAGATGTCTTGATTATAAAGTGAAACAAGATTAGATTAGTGTTAGTGAAAAGTTCTAAACCAAAAGAAATATACTTCATACTTCGCATGGTTGTTCACTGATGTTGTGTCCGCTGAGCAGGTTGGTAATCGAAAGTTGCTGACTGAAAATCAAGTGGCTATACCAAGCCATGTGGAGAAGTTTGTTGTAGAGTTGGAAGAAAGTGCCAGGACTGGTATACTTGTGGCATATGATAACAATCTAATTGGTGTTCTTGGGGTAGCAGATCCATTGAAGAGGGAAGCTGCCGTTGTAGTAGAGGGTCTCATGAAAATTGGTGTGAATCCTATTATGGTTACTGGTGATAATTGGAGAACTGCTCAAGCTGTTGCTAAGGAGGTATATATCTTCTTTTCCCTTCTTTTGTGGCAATTGTGGTTTTCCCTGACCAGAAAAATGAGAGGAAGAGGAGGGGTGTGTGTGTATACAGTTGAATAGACTTTTACTCCTCAATATCTAATAAGTGGTCCTCCTTGTAAGAATAATACAGGCCATCCACAATAAGATGAGAATTAAATCAAATCTATTCTACAATAGAAGGGAAAAAATCTCTGGTTACATCACCATCTATTTCATGAATGTTCCTCGCATTCGCCCCCTAAAGATCTGTGATAATGATGGTCTCTCTAAATGTTTGAAACCATTAGAAACTCTCAAAAAACCAAATAATCCTTCCCATGAAAAGAGTCATCACTAGTGTGAATCCAATGCGTCCTTGACATTGCTAATCCAATTCTTGTGGAACTAAAGGTGCACAGAGCGTGAGAACATGGACTGAAAAGCACCTAAGGTCGCACATTCTGGTAGGATAGAACATGGATGCATTGGCATGACAAAATTGAAACATGGTACCTCAGGGCATTATTCTATATCCATGCCTGTTGTAATGCATATTAAGGTTCATTATGCCATTGTTTTGCATTGAAGTCTAAAATTTTATGAATTTACAACATATTAAGGATATGCTTTAGCAAAGGTTTATGAGGTAGAAATTGGATCTACTGTTGGTATGCAGGTTGGCATTACAGATGTTAGGGCAGAAGTGATGCCTGCAGGAAAAGCTGACGTTATTCGATCTTTCCAGAAAGGTGGAAGTGTAGTTGCAATGGTGGGTGATGGAATCAACGACTCTCCTGCCTTGGCTGCTGCTGATGTGGGTATGGCAATTGGGGCAGGGACAGATATCGCAATAGAGGCTGCTGACTATGTTTTGATGAGGAATAACTTAGAAGATGTGATCACTGCTATTGATCTTTCAAGAAAGACTTTCACCCGCATACGCTTGAATTACATCTTCGCCATGGGTTACAATGTAGTTGCCATCCCTGTGGCTGCTGGGGTTTTATATCCTTCACTCAAAATCAAGTTACCACCATGGGTAGCCGGTGCATGCATGGCCTTGTCATCTGTAACTGTTGTATGCTCATCTTTGCTTCTTAGGAGATATAGAAAACCGAGGCTTACCACTATACTTGAGATAACGGTAGAAAAGTAGCAAATAAGAGAATGAAATAGAGAAAAAGGAGGATGGAGTAGATGCTAGGTAAGGCCAGCCAATTGAAAGTTAACGATGGTGGCATGTGGGATGCCTCGTATCCCTATTTTGTGTAACCATTTGCTTATTAGTTTTTGTCGTTTATTGGTCTTTTCCTCCTATTTAGTACCGGGCGTATTTGTTCAGTCCGCATGTTGTAATAAGTGTAAATGGATTTGTTGTATAATTTTTCATTTGTAAAAGCTCTGGTGGATAATTATCTTCTCTGTGTGTGCCTACTCGTGATTTCATACGGTAACTCTTGCAATGCGTAAACTTTTAGCCATTTCCATACCGGATATATCTAAGTGAGGGTTTGCTAGCATCCTATCTCGGACAACTCTAATAACGTCATCCTATGGCCAAATGTTTGCTCGGTTCAAGAAACAGTGATATAATAGCGTTATCTAGGCTGATGTTAAATATCATTACTTATATAAAATATGACCGATTACAAATCTTACAGCTGCTCTCTTCTTTTTCAAAGGTGAATGATCGATGACTTCAACCAAATGGACAAAGTGGTTGGTAGGTTAGGTGTCTCCATTCAGCCCTCCTTTTTCTTGGAAAAGTCGTCAATTAATTAATCCTCATATTCCTCTTAGTTGACCATACCTATTTATCAATGAAAATAATTATCATATTAGAAATAATGTAATAAATTGAAATAGATGATACAAGTAAATCGATGCCCACGTGTCACAGTATTACCAATTCAAGTCTACATCGACATGATTGAATGAAGAAGAGAAGAGGTCCAACTATTGATAATAAACTCCCGACATTTTGAAGTAATAGCTACATTCTTTATTCTATTTTACTGTCCAATTTGCCTAAAAATTTATTCCATGTCGAGCAAGCAGGAAATGATTTGGCTAAGCACTGCCTGGTGAAGGCACAGCCAGAGAGCACCAAACACGTGAGGCACGTGGGCTTCGTCATTAGTCACGTTTCTTCTCTAACAACATTTATAAGGGTTTCTATTCATCACAAGGGTAACCTTTTTTTTTTTTTAATGAAGATAGAACATAATTATAAACATAGGAGCGGACTTGACCTAACCTCCAGGTAAAGGAGAAAAAAGAAACTTATCACTAGAGACGTAAAGTGAAATGTAAAAGTTAAAGAATTGTACT
This sequence comes from Fraxinus cuspidata, assembly GCA_903798385.1. Taxonomy (NCBI): domain Eukaryota; kingdom Viridiplantae; phylum Streptophyta; class Magnoliopsida; order Lamiales; family Oleaceae; genus Fraxinus; species Fraxinus cuspidata. The sequence goes on from CAIGRP010043579.1 coordinate 6,669, forward strand.
TCAGATATCCTAAAAGATGATTTTTTTGCGTATAACTTCGTGCACACACATTTCCAATGTAGTCTTCATCCAAATCTCATCGAAAACGTAACTCCAACGAATTGTACGGTAAACATTAGTTGTGGAAGGGGTATTTATATCTATCTGCAAATTGAAAAAAAAAACAAAAAACAAAAACCCTTAAAAAAGGATCAAATTTATTGTCCCTTACATTTGATGTTTTTCTGTTATAAACGAATAGTCTTGTTAACCAACTCTAATTAGCAAATAGAAAGATATTAATAAGGTCTGATATAACTCCCTTTCATCCTATTCCTCGATCCCCTAATTGGTCGGACCATGCACACAAGGCTCTTAACTGAAAAGGAAAAGAAAAAAGAAAAAAAAACAATAATTGATGGGGCAGCAAAGTTAGAATTCTTGTTATTATTTTCCCGTCAATAAAGCAGCAGTTTCAATGTTTGAAAAATATTATGTACATTGCGGATAAAGATATCAGAAAATTTGTTGGTCAAAACCACATGATTCATGACTCGTTCTTCAAAGAAAAAGCAAGTCATTCCATTGGAAGACAAGTCAAATATTTTTACTAAATGGAATGGATAGTCTCTTGCACTAATGGAATGGCCATTTGTTGACTGTGGAATTAGTGGCTCTGTCCTCTTCAGTAAAGAATTAATTGCACGTGTAGTTTTTACTGTTGAATTTAAGGTCCTTTTGCCTTGTACATTATGGGAAAAGGGCTAAATGTCAAGGTTTGAAATCCAGTTCTATTCATTTTACGTCTGTTGTCCACAATATTGTTTGGACCGTAGCATTAGGCTTTCAAACAAAGTTGGCTACTAAAGTTCTACTTTTGGTTTCACTCTTTGCGAATTTCTATAGACTAATGTTATTTAGTCTCACTGGTATTATAATTCCAATTTAAGTGACGTTCCACGTTTCATTTAGTCTATCACCCAACCTCACATAGATTGAAGTTATAATCTCAATAGGACTAAATAACATTATTTATTTCTATATATTCGTCGTTTCTCATGTTATTCGAAGAATTCAAATTCTTCATACATAAGGCAAGCATGTTATAAAAAATATATAAAACGAATAAAGATTTGGTGGATCTCAATACATTTGAATTAAATTTATTATCAAGTACCAATGAATTCATATGATATGTTAATATGTCATATATTAAAGTTTCTCTCTTTTTATGCGTTCCTTGTGTAGGTCGTGCTAATCTTTTCTGCGTCGTTCCAATTTTATGATGTTGCTGAAGTGACACTTCAATTGAAGCTAAGATTACTAATTTGGAGGGTTTTGTTAATTATTTATCCCTTTCTCCCTTTAAAAATCTCATAAATTTGTGATAATTAAATGTGTGAGAATGTAAAATAATTGACCCTCTTATATTTAACAATCTTAAGAAATTTATATTCATTTTTTTTTGTTAGAAAATTATTTTCATGTGCAACAAATATATATAATTTATATACGCTGTAAGAATTTGCAGCATTCTTTAACATGAATTTCGGGTCAAGAAACTTACTTGAAATGATGAATTCCAAGATCTTTTCATGGTTGAATCACCTTGCATTCCAAAACTCCAAATCTGCATTTCTTGTTCTCCAATGGTCGCAATCCCGATCACAATGGAAGGAGATTATTATCCGCAATCTAAATGTCAATTTTTGTGAGATTTCATGTCCAAAATATGGTTCTATAGACTTTCTAATTTTAGTGTAAATTTCCATACGAATTTTTATTCTTTTCATGCCATTTTTCCTCCTTTTCCAATTCATAATCATTGGAGGTTGTATGGGAGTTAAGGGTAATTATAGGGAGTTGTATGTTTGAATTTCAAGTACAAACTCTCTCCAAACATTTTAATAACTTGTGGGTCGGGTCATCCCACATGGGTGACTTTCGACCCATATTTTTTTAATATCTCTCACTCGCACATAATGAGCTTGATCCGAACCACAAGGGACAACGAATGTCACGCATTAGATCTTTCTTAAAATACATCTCACAAAAATTCATATGAAAAATAGATCGTGCGACTAGCTAGTAATATTAGAACTCACAATACTATAAACCTGTTAAGGATATATAGTAGCTCAATTAGAGGAACATTACATCTCGCTATAATCCAACTCATTTTCCAACATTAATTAAGTATTTCCGATCCCTCGAATATTTATGGAACATACTTGAACCTTACATCATATCATTATATCCACAATTATGTTTTATACCCTAAATGGTTAAACACAATTGTTGGTCGGTGAATACAAATATAAATGTTGGTCATAATAGTTTTCCTTTCCTACTTAAATCCTTCAATTTTAAATCAGCTACTTTCCTAGACATGTCCCATCAAACCGAATTAATCATAGTTATTGGCAACATGCTAAAGTAGCAACACCGAAATAAAATCTAAAAAACAGTCAAAAGTCATAAGGGTATATATGAGGTTAAATAAACCTTTCACACAATGAGGAAACATGGATCCATTCACTCATTTACTCAATATTGATCGTAAAACACACGTGGTATGAAACATGCGCTACGATGTTTTCTCCCATTCTTAGGGCATATATCATATTTTTAATAAACAAATAAAACCGTACAGATCCTAGTTCAGCACACCCCAAAGTATCGGAGGCAATTGTTCGTGTGAGTGAACCAATCTCAACCTGTTTGACATACTTTATATGTGCATGAAAAATATTATCTCGTAATCTCAAGAATAGATTACCCATGAACTCAAAATTGTTCATCTATGGGCACATAAAATCAATCAAGAATTTTTTCGACACACTAAGTATCATATTCTACGTAATTTTAGAGATTCGACATTACCGACAAGTACATCTCTAAACATGTTTAGAGTATAATGATTANGATAAACTAAGTATCATATTCTATGTAATTTTAGAGATTCGACATTATCGATAAGTATATCTCTAAACATCTTTAGAGTGTGATGATTACAGACCATCATTTATGTAGATATATTGTAAAGATGCTTTCTTTGCTAATATCTCTCACAAAAACACAATCGATTGTTTGGTTTCATCATGATATTTGAGATTCTCATCACATGAGATAATTGCTTAACTATTATGGATCTCATATTCACAACTAATATCATTTGATCCCTAATACATCTATACCAAACAATTTCTTCAGCTGTCAAGTTATATATTATAAGATATGCTTCTTACTACTTTATGTAGTAAGATTGACTAATAACTATTTGTGCTCTACTAATTCTCATCATTAGTCTATATTTTTATATCTATTCCAATCACAAGTTATTCCCTCAACAACAAAATGGAATATTTGACAGCAGTACCCTTTATGTATCAAAATATCATTTCTAAGGACAATACCGATACCTACTGACTAGATCCATGACATTATAGCATACTTGTAACTCCGAATTGTACTAAATATAGTTCTCTGAATATTTCTTTGT
>CAIGRP010043587.1:0-11918 GCA_903798385.1 Fraxinus cuspidata
ATGCAAAGGCCCGCACTCCACATTACATCCCGCCAAACCACCTCATCATTTCCCTGCTAAGATCTTTTACGTACAAACTCATCCATATTCACATCTCTGGGTGATTGATGGGACGTGTGGTAGACTACAAACGGTCAACTCAGTAGTTGTGTCAGAGATCACTTAATGCCCACCAACATATTGATTGACAGAATGACGCCTATGACAGAACTGTTTAGCTAGGTTCTGAAGCCACCTGTCCCCTTATCCAACGGTTTTCCTCCCCCACTTGCTAGTATAAATATCCCCACACAATGGTACGAAAGGGTTGGAATCTGAAACTTTCACATCTTAACCTAAAATACGCAAGTGCCCTTTATTACAAAAAACCACTTCCCGATGATCTACTACTCTAGGCAGCATTTTTCCCATTAATCAAAATACTAACTTGATCATTGGAGTGCTCGCGGTAGCTTCCACCCCTATCGAAAAAGGCCACGAGTGATTAACGGTGTGTTCTCGCACAGGAAGAAGACTACGTAGAATCTCGTTCTATTGGCCACGTGTCGGGACCATTTTTTGAGGTCAACAACTACCATCAAAATAAGGAAAAACTTAAAGTGATTGGCTCATTAAGATGAATAGGGTCAAAAGTTTGAAATTAGACTCTGATACTACTTGAAAGTTTAAATTTATCCAACAGTTCAAACCCAAATGTGGAATTGAATCAATTAAAAGCAACAAGTCATTTATTAATTATTTTTAGATGTTTAAGGTAATTAATTCAATTAAATTATTCCTAAATTTCAATCAAATAAATACCCAAGTCAAAGTAATAAAACAATTAACACCAAATATCATCACGGAAGAAAATCTCAACTCTAGAGCAAAAACCTCCGGGTAAACTTGCCAGTAAAATCCACTAGAAAATTTAACTTACAATTAGTTCAGATACTACTGAACTTTTGCTGACTTGTAAATTACTATGGAACTCATTTAGTTGTGTACAACCACACTTCTCAGAACTCTAAGCTACTTTTCTCTCTGTGTGTATCGACAATACGAACCTTGGTCCTGAGCATGAGAACTCCAAGCGCCTCTTCCAAAAACTCTAGATCTCTGGAGACTAATTGGCAAAGGTAGGATTTCATTTTGGTGTTTGATCAAATGATCTCTTATGTTTTGATTTGTAGGTTGATGCAAGAGATATTGAAATATGTATTTGGTTTTCAAATAACAAACTCTCAATTTACAATAAGACTGTACAAATGATGGATCAATAAATAAGTATATAAATATTATGTTGAATCAATTAATCAAAGGAATGTGTTTTGTATAATGAATCAACACACTTTGGGATAGACCTATGGCAATATATTTATAAGAGAAAATTAGTAGCAAACTTTGCCCAAATCTTTCACTTGTGCCACTGTGAGTACCAAACCTTCAAAAAATTCGCAGAACAAGTCCAAAATGAAGATTTCCATTAGTTTGACTCACAAAACCATTAGTTGATTCCCAAAATAAATAAAAAATTATTATTTTCCCCAAATAAGGCAGAGTCATTTTGGACAAATCACATTTCCCCAAATAATAGTAGACTTTGCCCAAAACGTTTGGTGCTGAGGAAGAAAGGGATTTTGTGTGAGAAAAAGGGTTTGGTGTTGAGGTAATTTTATGTCGAGAAGTTCTAATTTGGATGTTTTTAGGTCTTCATTGAATTTTTGTTTCTCTGGTTCTTTTTCTTCGACCGCTCTCTGCATGTAACAATCCATCTTCTGTATACTCCAGAAGAAAACTCCATTTCTTTCGATACGTTTGAGGCCCAAAAGGTGAAACTTCTTCCTTAAAACCTTGTGGGTTTTTTTCTATGTATATCTCAAAGGATTTTTATGTGTTTATATATTTGTAGTTTTTGACCTTTTTTTTTTTTGTATGTTTTTACAATTTGAAGGTTGATTTGATATATTTTTGTGCTATTTTCTAGGGTTTGATTTGTTTTGTTTTGTTTGCACATTTCTTCCTTAAATCCTTTTGTGGGTTTTTTGTAGACGTCTTATGATGTTCTATTTATATTTTATTATGATGTTTTTTGTGAATTTTGGAGGTTTTACTGGTGGATCTAATTTTTGTTTACTATTTTTGTAGGTTCTATTTTGCAGGACTTGTTTTGAAGTAAAGAGTTTTGTGGGATTTCACATAAAGAGATTAAATATGTTCTTGTTCTAAATTAATGCTCCTTAACATTGGTGATGTTGTGTTGGGTGGGTAGTGGAAGCTGTCGACGATGAAGATGGTACTTAGGTAGAGTGGTTTTGGTTTAGGGGAAAAAGAAGATGGGGATATGAATGGAGAAGAGTTGTGGTATTTTTTTTTATTTAATAGGAAAAATGTATTTGTCCAAATTCATCTGCCTTATTTGGGAAAATAATGATTTTTTTTGGGAGTCAACTGACGGTTTGGATAGTCAAACTAACGGAAATCATCATTTTGGACTTGGGCTACAAAATTTTTGAAGGTTTGGTACACACAGTAGCACAAATAAAAGGTTTGGGCAAAGTCTGCTATTTAATGAAATGTTTGGTACCGTGACTACAATTTTCCTTATTTATAATGGGAAGTGTTTGGGCTGAAAAGTGATTCAAAACCAGCACTAAAATTGAATAGGATTGTTCTCGAATGTCATTGTTGCTGGAGTGTTGAGCCGACGCAAAGCAAGCATGGTCATCTCTCAACCGCCGGTTCACGCCAACCGAGCAACAACGACCCTGTTATGAGGGCTCGGGCACCAACAAGGTGGCCAACGAGCAGTGCTGAGTCCGTTTCTTACTCTACTTCTTGCTGTCCAAATTTTGATCTTCTCGTATTTTTTCAACATCTTTTTAGACTCTAACAACCCCAAACTATTTTTCCTATAAATAAGACTCATTAACTCCTACTTTGACTTTGATTACAACTCGATAGATGTTAGAAGAGAGTCAAACAAATGAACACATAGCGGAATAATTCTTCTCCCAAAAGCAAATAAGTAAAACATCTTTCCTAACACTTCTGTATGTTGAAAATATTAAAAGAAAGTCACATCAAACCACAAGAAAACAAGTTATTATTTTACGTAAAAAAAAATTCCAATGTGAGGAATAAAAACAACGGGACCCAATCCAGTCAAAACCTCCACTATTAATCAAATAATGGGTACACAAAGTCTTCTCTAAATACAACTAAAAGCTACAGCGTATATTTCTTCAAGATAACAAAGATCTCGACAAAAAAAAATATAAAATAGGAAAAATATACTAACAAATCCGGTGACTATTGAAGCACATTAACCAATGTTCCTGAACTAGAAATATGATCTCATCGTTCAGATTGTAGTTCTATGTATTGTGAACCTTTCCTCCAAATTTCAGCTCGATTGGACCATAGATGACTCGAGATCGGTACTTTGATAAAAGCTAGGCGCAGAGTAAAAAAATGTTTTCCTCACTTTTCAAAAACGGGTTGGACTCCTATTTTTTCCAATTTTCTTGTGTCTATATTCATCATTAAGGTTAACACCCAAATGGGCTTTGGGCTATAATATAAGATCCCAATCATAAGCTTTCCTCTTCATAAGAGAAAATAACCCAACAAGTTTCATCCTTCTCATTATTGGGAGGAATTCAACATTATAGCAATTGAACAACAATCTTGAAGCTTTTTCTTTGGTAGTGTCTTCGTCAATATATCAGAACCATTAAGATCGGTATGAACTTTCTCAAGTTCTAGCAACTTCTCATTCAACACATCACTAGTCCAATGGTATCGTACATCAATGTGCTTCGATCTTGCATGGAAACTGGAATTTCTAGCAACATGAATAGTACTTTGACTATCAAAAAATAACACAAACCTCTGATGCTTGAAACCAAGTCTATCGTGAGTTTATTTGCCCATAGAAGCTCTTTAGTTGCCTTTGTTGTTGCAATGAAATCTACCTCTATAGTAGAAATGGCAATATACTTGAAGTTTCAATTGTCAAGCTACAGCCGTACACTTACGAGTATTCACATCTTCTACTATATGTGTATCAGTGTAGCCAACTAACAATGATTGTCCATTTCGAAAACCAAGTCTCAAACTAGAAGTGCCTCGAAGATACCTCATGATCCACTTAACTGCATTCAAATGCTCTCTTCCTAAATTTGGTAGGAAATGGCTAACTACACCAACTACATTGGCTATATTTGGTCTTGTGCAGACCATTGCATAAAAAACTCTTTCCATGTTTTCCTTTTCCTTATATGTAGAAGGACATTGTTCAATGCACAATCTGAAGTGGGTTGCAAGAGGAGAGCTAACCACTTTAGCCTTGTCTGTACTGAACCTCTCAAGAACTTTTTTTTAATGTACTCCTTATGTGAAAAATATAACTTCTTGGAACTTCTATCACGACTAATTCTTATGCCAATGATCTTCTTTAATTGTCCTAAGTCCTTCATAGCAAAAGACTTACTCAACTATTTCTTCAACCTGTCAATTCTTGAAGCATTCCTACCATGAATCAACATATCATCCAAATAGATTAATAAAATGATAAAATCATCATTAGAGAATTTCTGAACAAATACACAGCGATCCGAAGTTTTTTTTTTTTTTTGTAGCATTGTCCCTCCATAACAAACTCACACTTCTTGCACCATTGTGTCGGTGCTTGCTTATAACCATAAGACTTTTCTTCACCTGCACACATAATCCTCTTTTCTTGAGACCACAACTAGAGGCTACAACATCTATTTCTTCAAGATAACAAAGATCTCGGCAAAATAATATGAAATATAAAAGATATACCAACAAATCTAGTAACTGTTCATGCAAATTAACCAATGTTCCCAAACTCAAAATATGATCTCATCGTTCAAATTGTAGTTCTATGTCTTGTAAACCTCTCCTCCAAATTTCCACTCAATCAGACCATGGATGACTCAGGATCGGTGCTTTGGTGAAATATGGGCACAGAGAAAAAAAAAATTTCCTTTCTTTTCAAAAACAGGTGGGACTTTTATTTTCTCCAATCTTCATGTATTTATATTCATCAATAGAGTTAACACCACAATGTGTTTTGAGTTATAATATACATTCCCAAACATAGGCCTTCATCTTCATAAGAGGAAGTAACTCAATAAATATCCCCTTTCTAACTACTGGGAGGAATTCGACATTCCAGCAATTGAACAATTTTCAAACTTTTTTTTTGTAGTGTCTTCGCTAGCAAATAAAAACCATTATGATCGTATGAACTTTCTCAAGTTCTAGAAACTTCCAATTCAATGGTATCCCTGATCCAATGGTATCATACATCTATGTACTTCGATCTTGCGTGGAAACTGAAATTTCGAGCAAGATGAATAATAATCTGGCTATCGCAAAATCACACATACCTCTACTGCTTGAAACTAAGTCTCTCGTGAATTTCTTTGCCCATGCCAAATCTTTAGTTTCCTTTATTGTTGCAATGAAATCTTCCATTATCATAGAAAAAGAAATACACTTTTGAAGTTTTCATTGTCAAGCTACAACCCTACCTACAAAAGTAATCAAATAACCTGATGTAGACTTGCGTGTATCCACATCTCCTAACATATATTCAACTATGTAGCCAACTAACAACGTAGTCCATTTCCAAAACCAAAGCTCAAACTGGAAGTGCTTCGAAGATACCTCATGATCCACTTAACTGCATTCCAATGCTCTCTTCCTAGATTTGAAAGAAAATGGCTAACTACACCAACTATATGGGCTACATCTGGTCTTGTGCAGATCATCGCATACATCAAACTTCATACTCCTAAGGCATAAGGAAATCTTTCCGTGTTTTCCTTTTCCTTATCTATAGAATGACATTGCTCAATGCTCAATCTAAAGTGGGTAGCTAGAGGAGTGCTTACCACTTTAGCCTTGTCCATACTGAACCTCTTAGGCACTTTTTTATGTACTCCTCATGTGACAAATATGACTTCTTGGCACTCCTGTCACAACTAATTCTTATGCCAATGATCATTTTTGCTTGTCCCGAGTCCTTCATAGCTAAAGACTTGCTGAACTATTTCTTCAACATATTAATTCTTGAAACATTTCTACCAACTATCAACATATCCTCAACCTAGAGTAATAAAATGATAAAATCATCATTAAAGAATTTGTGAATAAATACACAGCGATCAGATTTTTGTTTTGTAGCCTTACTCCTCTATAACAAAATCAAACTTCTTGTACCACTGTGTCAGTGCTTGTTTTAGACCATAAAGATTTTTTTTTCAGCTTACACACATAATCCTCTTTCTCTTTTATTTTGAAACATTATGACTGCTTTATATAAATCTCCTCTTCTAAATCACCATGAATAAAGGTAGTTTTCACATCCATTTGTTCAACTTCTAAGTCAAGACTAACTGCTAGGCCGAGAACAATACGAATAGATGCCATCTTAACAACTAGTGAGAAGATCTTATCAAAATCAACACCTTTTCTTTGACCAAACCCTTTTACAACCAATCTAGCTTTATACCGTTGTTGTGAAGTGAACTCATTTTGCTTTACCTTATGGATCCAACAGTTCTTTTACCCTTAGGTTGTTTCACTAACTAAAACCTGCGGTTATCCTGCAATGATTTTGTTTCATCTTGTATTGCCTTATCCTACTCTGTCTTATGTTCATCTTCCATGACTCTGCATAACTCTAGAGCTCTCCCCCGTTAATCAATTACACATATTGTTCTGCTAAATACAATGTGGAAGGATGTTGATCTCTGGTAGACATCTTGAGTAGAACTTCTGGTGTAATATCTAGCACTATCAACTATTCCTAATCATATAAATGAGCCTACAAGGGAGCATCAACATCACCTATACCCTAGTGGCTATCTCATCCTCAACCCGAGTTAGCAAATTCTTCATAAGAAACAAATCCAAATCAATCAAAATATTACCCTTATGAGTTACGTATTTCTCTGCTTTCTTAATATCCTGAATCGTCTGATCTTCAACAAACATGACATCTTTACTTCCTACAATTTTGTTCTCAACTGATCATAAAGTATGTATCCAAACTCATCTGACCACAACTAAAGAATACACATTGTCTTGTTTTCACATCAGGCTTAGACATCTCATATTTAGGAACATGCAAAAATGTTTTACCCAAACACACGCAACTGATCATAGGAAACATACTTACCAAGATTTAACACATGTACAACCATGCTCAATGCCTCACCCCTAAAAGAATTTTGGTAACTGGGCTTGAGAAAGTAAACATCTCACTCTCTCAACCAGTATTTTGTTCATCCTTTCAGTTATGCCATTCAGATAAGGAGTTTTTGGAGTTATCTTTCGATGTCGAATTCCCGACCATCTGCAATAATCATCAAAAGGACCAAAATACTGTCCCATATTATTTGTTCGGATGTATCTCAACTTCTTCCATGTCTGTCTCTCAACCAAGGCCTGGAATTGCTTAAACACAGTCAACACTTGGTCTTTTGTCTTCAAGGTATAAACCCATAATTTTCTTAAACGATCATCCATGAAGGTTATAAAGTAACTGGAGCCGCCAAGTGTTCTCGACTTCACATGACCACACAAATCTAAATGTACCAAATTCAGTATTTCTGACTTTCTTGAAGGAGGAGAAGGAAAAAAATTCATGAAATAGAATCTATTTTGCTTCCAAGACAAACAGTGAGTACACATTTTCAGATGTGTGCTTTTCAGTCCACTTAGTACACTTTTCTTTCCCAATATAGCTAATCATTTCTCACTCATGTGAGCAAGTCTCTTATGCCATAATTCTACTGTACCATCATCATCAATTACATTAACAATGTCAATGGAGAGCTTTGCCTGCAAAATATAGAATGTAGAGACCTTTTTGCCTCTGGCCTCAACTACGGCGCCCTGAGTGAGCTTCCACTGGCCATTGTTAAAGGTATTGACATACCCATCATCATCAAGTTTTCTTATAGAAATCAAATTTAAGTGGATGTCTAGAATACGCTTCACGTCTTTAAAAACCAACCTCAAACCATTACTCATCTCCAATACAAGTGAATTTAACCAAGCCATCTTTATAGTTCTGAAATCACCAGATTTATAAGATGTAAAGAAATCCTTCCATGATGTAGCCTAAGTGGAGCACAAGTATCAATTATCCAATTGGTCTCATGACTTGCAAAATTGATCATCTCATCCTCATAAACAATGAGGAAGTCTGCACGAGTGGAAGTAGAAACTCTACATTACTAAGGATGACAAAATAACTCAACGGCTCGGGAGGCTCGAGCTAGATCCAAAAAAAGTCCAAGCCAGGCCGGCTTGAGGCTCAGGTTGAGCCCTATTTTGGGGCATCGGCTTGAGCCCGAGCTAGCCCGTGAGCTGAGAAATAAAAAAATTTAAAAAATGAAAAAAATACAGCTGGCAACTAAAATTATATTTGCCTGCAACGCAGGCGGCTGTCATCAGTCACAACTATTTTTTTTTTTAAGTTTTTTAATTTTAGTTGTATTTTTTTTTGTATACGTTATTATTTATAATATGTATAAATTACACAAATTTAAATTCATTAAAAAAATTTAGATTTATAACGAATTTTTAAAAAAAATCAAGCCAGCTCAGCTCGGACCCGGCTCGGCTCGGCTAGAATATTTCTTGATGTGTCCCTTTTTTCCCACTATGATAACGCTTGGCATTCACAAATTTGTTCAACTTGCCTCTGCTTCTGTCTCTGTTCTTCCGATCTTTACTCTTACCCCCATCCCCTCTTTTCTGTAACCAAGACCTCTGACTTTGAAGAAGATCCCTGTGATTTTTGTATCGTCTCTTCATTTAACGAACTACAATAGGCCAGATCCATTGTGATGACACCATTTGGAGCAGAGTAAGATAATAAAGTTCTGAGCATCTCCCATGAGTCTGGTAATAAACCAAGCAACCATAACTCTTGAATCTCATCGTTAAACTTAATACTCATTCTAGCCAACCGATTAATAATTCCTTGGAATGTATTCATATGATCAGTTAAAGGAGTTTCATCCTAGTATCTCAATGCTATCATCCGCTTAATCAGAAACATCTTCTTATTTTCATTTTTCTAGCATATAATTGTTCAAGTTTATTCCATAGAGTACGAGCATGTATCTTCCCACTAACATGGTTCAAAACATTATCATCTACATATTGCCTGATATACCCACAGACTTGTCGATGCAAAAAATTACATTCTTCATCTGACTTGTTATTTGATTTTTTAGCTGCAAACACCGGTGGGTAATAATATTTCATATAAAGAAGATCCTCCATTTTTTCTTTCCATATGTGATAATTTAAACCATTCAAGTTAATCATTTTACTCAAATTAGCTTCCATAATCGAAAACTCAAATCTTAGAATCTGGTTCCGATACCACTTGTCGAGAGTGATGGAAACAAATAAACATACAGCGAAATAATTCTTCTCCCAAAAGCAAATAAGTAAAACGCATTTTCTGACAATTCTATGTGCTGAAAATATTCAAAAAAAAAAAAATCATTCACACAAAACCACAAGAACACAAGCAATTTTTTTTACGTGGAAAAACTTTCCCGATGTGAGGAATAAAAACCATGGGACCTGATCCAACCAAAATCTTCACTGTAATCAAATAATGGACACACAAAATTTTCTCTAACATGCACTTAATGAAAATTGCAGAAAATCCTCTTATTTGAAATCCTTTGTGCGAAAAATCTCCTATCGTTAAATTTGCCATTAAAGACTGTAAAAATGCCAAAATTTAAAAGTAACAATTGTAATTTCAGTATCCAAACTTTTTATTCTTTTACAAATTATACCCAATTTTATTTTAATTTTTTTTTTATGTACCACGCACAATCCCAAATATTTAAAACTTTATTTTCCTTCCCACCCAATTCATTTTCTTTCCCAAAATTTTATTATTTTATTTAATCCCTTCCAAAAGTCTCACCCCAAATTCCTCATTTTTTCTTCTCATTCCCAACTTTAAAAACCTCCTACTCCAATCCCCACTCTCCGGTGGCAGCCACTACAGGAAGCAACCCTCGACCAACCACCATCGCCAGCCAACTTGATAATAGGGGCACTTCTGCAAGTTCATAAGTATCAATTGTTGAACTTCAAATTTTCCTTAAACCCAACATCAACTTCAGATAACTCACTCAATTTTTATTTTTATTTTTTTGTGTCTTTTGCGTAGAATCTTTCAATTTAATTCAAGAACACCAGCATTCGATCTATTCGAGAACACCGTATTTGCCTCAAACCAATTGGAAAGGATTAACTAAAATGATAAAGTTTTGGGAAGAGGGTTTTAAAGTGTAATTTTAGGAATGAGAAGAAATGAGGAATTTGGAATGAAAAATTTTGGAGAGTTTTGGAAGGGATTAAATGAAATAATAAAGTTTTAGGGAAGAAGATGAAGTGGGATGGTGGGGTAGAAAATAAAGTTTTAAAGGTTTGGGATTGTGGGTGGTACATAAAAAAAAAGGGTATAATTTGTAAAAAAATAAAAAGTTTAGATACTAAAATTGTAATTATTACTATTTAATTTTGGCATTTTTATTGTTTTTAATGGTAAATTTGACGGTAGGAGTTTTTACACACAAAATGTTTCAAATAGAGGGATTTTCTGCAATTTCCAATAAGCATGAGGTATATTGTAAATGAAAACGTTTTTAGGGGGTTTCTACTATTATTCCTTTACTATCTTAACCAATTTTCCCCACTTATGTAACTTGATAATATTTTGTTTAATCTTTTCTAGAGCCAGATCATGTCATTAATGCTCATGAGTCCATCTATGCAAATGAAGACCATTTCATTTACATGAAAGTTGGAAACCCAATTCCAAAAACTAACCAACGAAGGTTTGATGTAGTATATATTATTGATAACAATTGTGGACCCACAGAAGGATCTCGAGTAGTGTCTCCATATCACGCGAAGAAGAAAAATTCCTTGGATTGCACAGATTTGCCTAAGAGCAGTCAACAATTCCTACCTACTATACAAAGAAACCTGATCTTTGAAACAGAAAATGTTGAGCAACTAAAAAAATAGAAGATGACAGGGTCCGGCAATCCTACAGTTGAAAGCAATACGATCAATCAGCCTGGCAACACCGTCGATTGAACTACAAAGTAATTGTACTATACCGTCAGCAGTTGAAATAGAAATCAAGTTTTTGTTTTTGGTTAAATGCAAATGCTGGAATCATTAGTCAATTACCTTAGCATTATCATGGATGAATCAGCACTTCAACAACAAAATAAGTAGTTTTTCGAAGTCCCTTTTGACTAGAGGACTTTTTAAAGTCCATGTTAAACAACTCATGATAGACTGCAAAGTTTTTTCAACTACTAATATGATACATTCTTCTTACCGATTTCTCAATCTTTTAAAAAAGAACAAATTTTACAAGATAAAACTCTTAAATTATAGCAGGGATCGTGCAACGCAGTGTATATAAAAGGAAATAAAATCATGCAAAGAAATTAGATATTTATTTAGATAATCAGCACTTCGACAACAAAATAAGAAGTTTTTCGAAGTCCCTTTTGGCTAGAGGACTTTTTAAAGTCCATGTTAAACAACTCATGATAGANGGATCGTGCAACGCAGTGTATATAAAAGGAAATAAAATCATGCAAAGAAATTAGATATTTATTTAGATAATCAGCACTTCGACAACAAAATAAGAAGTTTTTCGAAGTCCCTTTTGGCTAGAGGACTTTTTAAAGTCCATGTTAAACAACTCATGATAGACCGCAAAGTTTTTTCAACTACTAATATGATGCATTCTTCTTACCGATTTCTCAATCTTTTAAAAGACAACAAATTTTACAAGATAAAACTCTTAAAGTATAGCAGGGATCGTGCAACGCAGT
>CAIGRP010043595.1:0-18397 GCA_903798385.1 Fraxinus cuspidata
AAGTGGAAAATGAGACATATAAATAATTGTCTCTTGAGAATGTAACTTGCTCATTCAGTTCATGGCAATTACCACAGGAGTTTCAACAGTTTCAGAAAATGAAAGGTCAGTTGAATAAAAAAAACTTGGACACTCCTAAATGGCCAATTTTGCTCCTTTCAGTCCGATATTCGTGTACGCAGGTCGCGCCCGCACACAAGTTCAAGGTCCGAAGCCTATTTCAGTCCGTGATTTGCACCCCTCTGCACGCGCACGTGGAGAGAGCATCTATGCTACACATGATTATACCCTTCCAAAGTGCAATCATATTAAAGTGATTTTTGTTCTCATCAACTTCTTATGTAGGACACACATTTTTTCTTTTCCCATCAACATAAACTCCTTTATTCACCCGATCATCAATTTTTTCAAATAAATACATGATTTCGATGTACTCACGGAGGAGAACACAAATCAATCTTTATCTTCCAACACTGAAGACAACAATAGGCTCAATTGGAAATAATAATACTTACGGAAGTATCGTTGAAACCACAGAAAAATCCTCGAATTCGTGATTCCCAATTTCCAAAAGAGATTCCCTCACACCATCGTCTCACTCTCACTTGAAAATTGTCCAACCTATATCGTACGGATAGCAGACTGAGGGGGAGTTGTTGAAGTTGCTTGTGAAAATGGACAAGGTGATGGTTGGGTGAAGAGGGGGAAAAAAGATGTTGACGATAGGAAATTCTTACACGTGCCCTCCTTGAACAGTGGCTAAAGTTGCCTCTTTTATATTATAGTGAAGTGAAGTGATATAAGGAATGGCTTAAAGGCGTCGATAAATAAATTTAAAACTGACAGGTTCAAAGGTTGAGAAAATAAATAATTATAGATTGTCATGGACTAAAATGTCTTTAGTATGAATATCGCTCCATCTAAACGGTAATTATATACACATTATAGTTTTTTGTAAATGCATCGTACTTCATTATTCTTATCCTTAACGTTTAATTATTTAGCACGCTTGTTCTTTATGCTTTTTAGATTGGTTTTTTTAGGATGGTTACACACACGAAAGTAGCTCATATTTATAAATTGTTTGTATACACTCACTGCAAATACGTATTGCTACTATTGATTATCATATAAAATCATGTTCTTTTTTTTTTTTCCTGAACATTACTCGTTACTACAGAATGTTTTTGTATATTTCGATGCAAATTTTTATTACATATTGAGTTCTAAACCATTGTTACTGCAATAGTTTTACGAATGCATATTTTTTTTAGTATAATTGTTGTGTTGAATAGAGTTAACAAAAACGGTCTTGGAATGTTCAGTTTCCATGACCTTTCAATGAATTGTTGAAAAGACATCCAAAATTTACACCAATAGAGTACCTAATTTGTTGTTCTTCTACAAAACTCTATAGAATAGACTATATAGTAATAATGTATTAAGAACAATACCAGAAATAAAAAATCCCAGAATCTAATAGTTACAACCTTTTTGAAATGAGATAACCAAGCTACACCATCGGGTTTGTCTCATTATTACATCGAGATTAGCATTTTCCTCGTTGTGTCCAATATTTAACTACAAAATGTGCCAAAGACTCTAGTACATAAGGTCTCCTATAACTTAATTACAAATGTGTTCTGGATTTTAAGCACAAAAGGGATGTAGACTAAACAAACAATTAAAAAAAAAAAGGATTTACCTATTTTACTCAAAAAAAAAAAAGAAAAAAAAAAGATAACTTCTCAGATTTTTCTTGTAACTATAAATATATAATTCCAATATTGCAACGTCAACTAATGACGGCAGCGAAGGCGAATTGGTCAATCCTAAAGGAGGATGCTGACTTGAGTTCTTTTGTGGAACAAAGCTCTAGATAATTGTAGTCTGTTATTCGAGATGATGTATAAGTTCACAAATAGCATCATCTTCTCAATAACCCGTTGCATAAGAGTTTCTTGCATAAACCTAGGAGTTGTGTATGTACTATTATATGACTTGCGCGGAGCAGGTTCAATCATAGCACTCCTACCAAGAACTTGAGCACATATTGATGCTCCATCAATGACAAGTGCATTATTTGCAAGTTGTGCTTGTGATTGTTGAACTCTACCATCTTTTATAAACAAAATTAATTATCAAATAACTTTTAATTGTTGAAAAAGAGAACGAGACATATAAAATCGGTCAACTTACATATTAAACCAATCTAAATATTAGATTACAACACACACAACACAAATTGTATAAAACTAGGTACGACTGTAAGGTACAAAGATCAATCACCAGTTAGTTTCAATAGCAAAATCGTAATAAAAAATGATAAATCACAATAAGTATTGCATACAAATTATGTACAACATAACAATTATACTCTATTACTTTGTCAATTGTGATTATAGATGTGGGAACTTTCACATTGGCCTAGTCAAAGGCCCTCACTTGTAAACAAGCCTACTTACTAGCCATAAGTGAAAATGGTCTCTTTGATATATATATAAACCAGAAATACCCTACTTAAAATTAATAAATTACTAAAATAAGGTTGATAAAAAGACTTTAATATCCTTTCAACTAAAAAAAAAAAAAACAACAACACAGCCCATTTCAAATTTCAAACTAAAGTCTCTTTCTTCATTTCCTCCAACCCAAATAACGGCTCTTTCATGTTTCATCTAATTCAACACTAAAACCTCAAAGCTTTATCAAAAATTCAAAACAAAGATCTCATGAATACCCATTACTATGAATTGGTAAGTATATTTACGTATATATAATGTCATTTTCATTAATTTAGTTTATTTTTTAAATTGTTAAACCATATTTCGACTTATTTTAACATGTCTATAAATAGTTTTACAATTTATTTGAGTAATCTATAAATTTTTTAAACAGAAGTGGAAAAAAATTCATTTGGATAGATAGTCTGTTATCAGACGGCCCAAATAGCATCTGGACCATCTGATAACAAACGACTCACACCATCTGGGTAACAAACGAACCAGACTTCTGGATGATCTGGGCCTTTCGTAATAGACGATCCAAACCCATAACATGTAATGTGACAACACGTACCTATCCAGGTTACGATACCTCATGCTCTTCTCAATATCGATATCATTCTTGAACACTCGACGCATAATTACTCGTCATGGACAATCAAATGAATTTGAATATCACCTAGCTTGATCGCGCAAAAGTTCTATCACCAAATAAACATTCAACATCAACAAAAAAAAAATGAAACATAAATAACAACACATAACATCAGTGGCGGATCCAAGACAGTGAGTGAGCTAGGGCGGTCGTACATTGTTAACGTCGCAATAGTAACATTATTTATTAACATTTAATTAAATAATAATTAAAAATTTTTAATCTATATATAAATACCCTAAAACGCAAAAGTCATATACATTTTACAATGTAATCCAATACAACTTAAAATAATAAGAAAAAATACATTTTTCAATCATATATGACAACCCAAAATAATAAGAAAAAAAATACAGTCATTAATCATGTATATATGATCAAGTTTCAATTTTTTTACGAACTTAAACGAGATAAGATAATGTTTATACGTAAAGCACGATTGAATATAAGCTCTAAATTTAGCCAAAAATTATGCAATATTTTGAAAATATAGAACTAAAACTATTTTTTTTTACCTCAAAAGAAAAGTGTTTTTCAAACTCTTAAAAAAAATAAAGAACAGTTTCTAAATTGATTAAATTTAAATTTTATAAAATAAATTGATTAAACTTAAAAATAAAAGTATCTATATTATGAGGCAATAATTTGAGTCAAAAAAATTATTAAAGAAATTATTTTAAAAACAAAAACTAATAAAATTTAATTATTTATTTAATATTTATTGTATGAAAAATTAAACAAAAAAAGTGGATATGGAATTGAATCCCATGCTTTTTGGATACAAAGGAACTCCATTACCATATGAGCTACCTCCATATTGTTGAATTTAGTACAAATATTTATTAAAACTTAATTATTATTTATTGTGTTTAAAAATTAAGAGGAGTGCCATGAAAGGAAATCGAACCTGGACAACATGGATGGAAGGCCAACGCACAACCACCTGATCTGCACACAATTTTGGTAAGTGTTTCTACAAAACATATATATATTTATATTTAACGTAAATCTTCAATAATTTTTTCCTCCGGCGGATCTAGCACGGACGACCGCCCCGGCTCGTCGGGTGCTGGGTCCGCCCCTGCATATCATATGAATAACATAAATAGGAAAGGTAGGCTTACATCGTCTATAAGCCACGTTGCGCTCCTATTCACATCCCTAAACTATGTTAATGCATCATTGATGAATGTATTCCCCACTTTATATGTTACTCTAAACAGAATAAGTTAATGAATGGATAGATAAGTTAGTATACTTTTAGCAAAACCGTAAATTACTTACCCAAGGCCAAGACCGTCGAACCAACTATCAAATGCTTTCTTCTTAACTAGGTCACATCACAAAGATTGGCGTACGTGTTGTCCTCAAACGTTCTCCTCTTTGTCTCGATTGTGAAGGGAGAAACAAGGTACAGTGATGGATATTTTGACCTCTTGCCCACCACCTCCAGCACCGGCACATCCACAGTATGCTTCCTACCCTTCATCACCTCTGTTACTCCCTCTGGTACAACCATCACATCTTTCGTCATCTCGATCGACACTATCCCATCCTTTGCTCCATCCATCCGTCACAACCTTCATCACCTTTGTCCTTCCTCTGCCACCATCGTCACATTCTCCTTCACTAGGATGATCACATCATCGAGAACCCTCGTCACATCCTCTGTCGCCTAGCATCCCCTACATCATCTCCTCATCTCTCTTCTAATCTAGCATATCTGCCATCCTCTCGTTCTCCTTCGTCACTCTCACCATTCCCTCCATTATCACCATTTTCATCCCTCAATGTCTTCCCACATGTATGATGGTGGGGTCTTACCTACTCAATTATAGAGTCAACCTTCTCATCTAACATACTAGATCCAATCGTAGAACTCCTAGTTCATATCATAGCACCCTTATTGTAGAACTCCAGTCAAGTGCCTACTCAGACACTCAATCAAGTCATCTGAAGAAGATCAATGTTGTGCAGGCTCACAACTAGGTGATGGAGATTGATGCGGTGAAAGAGCTGGACATGGTGAAGGATTTCGACAGAGTAAAGGAGATCGATGTTGTGCAGAAGATCTTTTGGGTGAAGGAGATATGCATGCCTCACTGCCATATTGGTGAGATCCTACAGTAGTTATTACAAGCCTAGCATCTAAATTTAAGAGAGATTGCTAACTAAAATATAAACAAATCCATGTCAATCAATAGATACTTGTCATCAATCCAAAACCCAAGTCAATTCCAACTATAAATACTTACTTAATAGGATAAAATTAATAGAAAAAATAATAGAAAATGACACAGCTACAATATAACATTGATATTGAAGGAAAAATTACTTTCTAACTTGAGGGAGTCCTTGTCGTAGAAAAGTAACTAGTAAACTTAGTAGAATGTAAACTACGCAACAATAGTGGTATGAAATTTTGGAGGCACGAAAGCAAATTCATCTCTCTTATTGGAAATGGTCCTCTTAAATTCCATAGAAAGGAACAAATTCGTCTTAAGGATGTATCGTGAAGTCAGTGAACTCGAATTAATTTTTTATCTTGTTTTCAATATTGTTGATCGCCTCTTTTAGTTTTGACCGTTGAACATTTTGTTTGTGATTCAAATTTCATTCATGTTTTGAAAGAGTAAGTATTTTCAGATTGTTTGAAGGAGAAATCGATATTCCAGAAATAAAATCTATAATCTAGTAAATTGATGAATCTTGATTGAAAATGCTAGTGGTTTAGCCTCGTAAATATATGAATTAAGGTTATTATTAAATTGAATATAGGAACGATTCAGGAGATGGCTACTAGTCATTTTTTTGTAACTTCTACTCGTGTGGTGTGATTGGATTCGGCTCAGAAAATTATATCATGCTATCATGTTATATGCTAATATAAAATAAATTATAAGAAATTTTAGTTAACGTGTCTTTTTTATTAAAGAATATTGTATAATATTATTATAAATTTTTAATAGCTGTAAAATTATTTTGAAGGGTAGAATTTTTTTAATGTGCACTAAAATGAAATTTGTTGTAAATAAAGTAGTATTTATTAATGATCATTGTATTCTTGTAGCACTAATTGTAATCTAAAAATATGAGACTTTGATTCTCAACAAAACTTCTTTATATTTTTTTTTTCTCTTTTCTCTCTAATTTATAACACGTTATCAATACGAAATTTTAGTCAATTGAATTAACAAAATTTATTTCTCTTTCTACTTATAAATCTCTAACTAGATGAAATAGAAAAAAATAAAAATTCCTTCAATCAAAGAAAGACTTGAAGATCTAGCCAATTGAGTTTACAAAAGAGCTCTACTTTTTTGCTCGAAGAAATGTTGAGTATTCTTTTAACTTTAAATTGTATAACAAAGTGGTATACTTATTCGATTTGGCTATACCAAATTATGATAGATAAATATTTGTTTGAATATAAATTTTTTTCCTGTACTATTATTTCAGTACAATATTCCAGAATAATATTGTACTATTATTTTTTAAAAAGAAACAATCTAAATCAATATTTTAGAAGAATATTATAGCATTAATTGAAAAGGAATATAATATTTGTATAATTTTGTTACTTCTGAAGAGCACAACTTTATAATCTTTAATATTCTTGAAAAATATATTAATTTTCTTAAATATAGCACCAATATTCACTGATGTTTATGCTCCTGAAAAGGCATAACTAAAAATTATATTTATTTAAACAAATATGATATTGATGTTCTCGAAGAAACACAACCTTCGTTATATAAATATTTCAAGAAAACGTGGAATTATTGCTCTTGAAGAAGCATAAAATATTTACATACTAGTATTATTGAAGAATATAGTATTGTGTTCCCGAGGGAGAACAAATTTATATGCATTAATATCCTAGAAGAATATTGTGTTGCTTTCGAAGAAGTTAACATTTATATTATGTTATTCTAGCAGAATATTACTTGCTTATTGATGGCATAGCTTCAAAAGTATCATAACTAATAAGAATATTGTTATTGCTCTCCAACAATATTGATTATTATGTTTTACTTCCAAAGAAGCACAAGTTTAAAATTTAAAAAAAAAAAATTATCCTATACTTTACAATCATTTTTAATAATGTTTATGGTCCCGAAGAAGCATAACTAAATATCATAAAATTAAATATCGTATTAATAATTTAGATAAATAAGGCGTTGATGTTTTTGAAAGAAAAAAAACACAATTCAATTATATAAATATTCTAAAATTTTAACATTGTTCCTGAAATAGAATCCATGTGTATGTGTAAATATTCCAGACGAATATTATGTTTAATCTAGTGAAGGGAATGTATTCCTCAATAATGATAAAAACTAATGTTAATAAAATATGAGATTATGCAAATCTAATACAAGACTCCGAAATAGTCAATTTATGTGATATGGAGGGAACGAATTTACTATTTCTAATATTTTGTTCTCCACTTAATATAAAATAAAATTAATGGTTTCTAAAATGTGTATATTAGTACACAATACTAGTATTAGTATATTGATGCATGTCTTATATTGAACACAAAGTTCAATTTGATTTTACTATTGGGCATGATACCATCCCAGATCAATAATGATGTGAAGAATTATTAATAATTTGAATGAATATTCAATGAAAAACAAGAAGATTCTTCAATCCAATGAATTCACATACAATGTTTTTTCTTATGTTATAAATTAGTCATTCACCACCACTAACTAAAATTGGGAGTAAATTCATATAATCTTGAAAATAAATTAGGGTGATAAAAGGGGCTCTGTCATCTTTCATGTTGACATCTATATATTATTTGTATATATTAGATATGATATTTCTACTAGATGATTGGATGGTGTTCACAACTTGAAATTTGCGAAATTACAACTCAAATTTTAAATTATGAACACAATTTGCATTATATAAATGACATGCTTGGAGCATTGTAATATTCGATTTTAAAGAGAAAAACTCTTGAAAAAATGAGCAATTAAGAAAGATGACACAAATTAGAAGGCGTATATTTTTAGAAAGTACATAGACATAACTAATTATAAACCTTTATAAGAGGTTCAACAACTTGAAACATTGAAATTGAAGTTATCTTAATAAATTATGTCATTATGAGAAAGAAATATAATCGAAAAAAAATGTCAACAATATTTTTGTACATAATTTACAGCCCCATATTATGAATAGTGAAAATATCAAAATAAGTTTGTTGAAGCATATCAATCGAAAAAAATAATTTGGAAAAATAAAATGACACAATTCTAGTAAAATTGAAATTACTAAAAAAATTGAATTTTCTAGATCTCCAATCCGAAATTTAAATGTGCATACTTATGCGAAAAGGAAATGGGAAAAATTAAGTCGTAATGTGTGATACATTAATCTCAACATGATGAATTTCGCAAAGACTGTGGTGGATACAATCATAAGTCCATAATTTCTTATCCTAACTGTGCATAAAATTTAAAATGCAGTTATGTGGCATGGCTATTAATGTTATACTTGAAAGATTTAATATACTCGAAGCATATAATTCAAATGATAGTATTGTGAGGAAAATAAATACGTGTTGTACTCTTTTCTCCTTGACCAATATTTTGTCCCATCGAATTTCCTACAAGATTTTTAGTGAGACCACTTTTGTTGCGTATTCAAATGAATAAAGTACTCTTTTTTTCATTGGGATTTTTTCCACGAGATTCTTCGTAATAAAATTTTAACGAGACAAATTCTCTGAGTAATGATGTCTATAGCCTATAACACATTTATTCTCAACATAATATTTTTATATATTACGAATTGTGTACGATTTCTAAAGAGAACAACGCAATTTACTTTTCAACAGATCATCATGCTGATTATCGATAAATAAAGATTGATAAATATCATCTATGAAGATGATATTACTTTAAAGCTGTAAGAAGACAACATAAAACATGCTTCACCAAAATTGCAATATTGAATATATTGACATACAAGGTATGGATGATTTGATACAAGAATTTCATTTATTGAAATCAGGAAAAGATCATTTCATGCATTATGTTAGGTATCAAGGAAGCGTTGAGGCACGAAGTCTTTAATTTAGGATCGAATGCAATTCTGAAGCCCGTACATGCTGCACTGATCGATTAAGTTTTGTTCCATTGAATTTTCTTGACAAGGTTTTAATGAGACATTATTTTATCACTTTAAATTATTTGTACTCTTTTTTCCTTTGTTTGGAATTTTTTGCCTCATCGAAATTTTGCCAAACATTGTTTTTAATGAGATCGTTGTTGTGTAAATAATTGTTCAAGAGGAGTATTGTAAATAAAGTAATATTTATGAATTACCATTGTACCCCAGCCCTAATTGTAATAAATAAACATGAGACATTGGTTCTCAATAAAACACACACAAGTCTATTGGCTTCTTATATTTTTCTTCTCTTTTTTTTATCTAGTTTATAACAAATTTAAGATATTATTATGTATAGTTTAAATTACAACTTAATGCATTAACTAATGTCCATGAGCATTGTTAGCTGAATACAAATATATATAAGGGTGAAATGGTCAGTCGAATACTTCTTAAACTGGTAATTATATTCAAACCAAAGTTTTCGTTAGCAGCACCACATTTTAACAGCAATAAAGGCCGGTGACCTTTGCTAATTTACACACTTATGTTCCCATACGTCCTATTTTTCATATTTTTAGATTCAACTTTCTATTAATTAACAAATTTTGATCTTGATGATGGTCAAAATATCCATTAGAAGGGAGTAAGAAGATTTATTTTCTTTTGTATTATTAAATAAGATAAACAACATATACAACAAACTCAACAAAATAATTTCTCATTCTAAGAAAATGATTTGGACAAAAAAGTCATCAGAGACAAGATATGATAATTAATTGAAAGTTAAAGATAATGATGCTACGATAAAAGTTGGAAACGCTTGTGAAAATGAATAAAAATTGTGAACCTTCGTTACTATTAAAATATGGTGCAATTAACAATTTTTTTAGTGCGAATATAATTACCCTTAACAAGCATCTACACTTTTTATATGTTGTAGATTTAAATATAAGTAAACATGAAGGTAAATGTCTTTTTGTTGGTCATAATTGAAAATAAGATCACTATTTTACCATCATACAAAACAGTCCGAAAAACAAGCTTATTTGTAAGCAAATTCGAATATGCACACAAGAACAAGGCATTCCTAGTAATACATCAGATCCAAAACCTACGTTACAATGAAAACCTTCGACTAAGCAAAAAGAGGAGAAAGAAAAAGAAAGCTCAAGTACTCGTACTTTGTACTATTAAAAGATCAAACCTAACACACTGTGTTTAATCTGAATTTCTAGACATGAAATTCTTTAATTCTTGTAACACTTTGCCTCCCACTTCTGAGAATGGTTTATCTGTAAAGAAACCATGTTGCTTTCCTTGGAACACAGCACAATGAATTATCTTTCCCTTTTCTTTCAATTTTTTGGCATAATCCTCAATTCTATCCTTCATCAACTCACTTCCTCCTAAAATTACCATTATCGGGTCAAGCTTTATGGATTCAAGACTTGGGCTTAAAGGCCCAAAAGGGTTTGCAAATGGATGATCTCGAGTGCTCCCATCTGGTAACGATAACCTCCAAAATCTGTCAATAAAAAAAGAAAAAGAAATATACATATATATATATATATAAAACAATGCAAATGCAGGACATTTAGACTTCACCCTTAATTCACTTGTAGAAAAATCTGCTTAGCAGCCATCAAGATTAAGCCCATGTTTGAGACACATTAAAATTTGCATTCTCATTTTCAACAATACATTTTTCAATAAAATAATATTTTTCATCGCTTCAATAATTTTTTCTTTTTTTGCAATCACACATTCTCCATCAAACTACTATTTCAAAATACATTTTTTCAAAATAATGTGGCTCAAACACACCCTAAGACTGATTACTTTTTAGAAAAATATATAACCCTCTGGTCAATATAATTTTAACTATAAATAACTCTTTTTCAATCTCGATTCATTACAATATAAAAAATAATCTCATCTTCCTTCCCACTAAGGCACCGTCTCTATCATACTAAAGTTATTATCATGGAAAAAAAAAATCAAGATTCCACAATAGTGTATATTCCACATTAATAATAATCACGTGATTTGCTCTCAATAATAAGACATCAAGATCATGTTTAATGTCAACATTATAATGTTTTCTACATTAACAATTAACAACATGTATACAAGATTTTACATTAATGTTTCCTTATTAATAATATTGTTTGACTCTGTAATTAACTTATTTTACCAATCGGGTTTAATGTCCGATATAATTATATTTTTCACCAATAAAAAATACGTTTTTATCCACCAGTAATAGTACAAAACTAGAATTTAGGGAGATGCATGTAATTATTTTAATCATATCAAGTCTAACGCAATCTAACGCATTAAATTTTGCAAGTAAAGTAGAAATAAGATTAATGGGCTATTTGCCGTTTTGTCACTTTTTATTAGAATTGGTAAAATGTGCAATTGATAAAAATTGTGAGTTTATAAATGTGTAGTTAAAATTAAAATTTTATCAAATGAATGCACAGAAATATTGTATCCTTACCTATCAAGAATCTGCAAATTCAAAAATGGTTCAGGCAATCCTTGTTCTTCAGACTTGGTTCTCACGATCCCACCGAAAAATGGCGCCAACAGCACATAACCACGCACTCTAACCGGTGCCAGCTCCGGTGACCCGGGGCCTAGCTTTACCGCCAGATGATGAGCCAGGTTTCCGCCGGAGGAATCACCCATTATAAAAACCCTATCCAAGTCAACCCCATCTCTCAACCATGCATCAGAATTATTCTCTGCCAGAATTTCATCTTGCAGCCACTTGACAGCACTTAGTGCATCATCCACGGCGGCGGGGAGGCGATGCTCCGGCGCCAGACGGTAGTCAGGCGCCACTACGAGTGCTTGCAGCCCCGAAGCGAGGCGAAGGCAGCAATTATGACAGTTGGGCCACGTCCGTGAACCCACAATAAAGCCACCGCCGTGGAGGAAGAAGAGAATGGGAAGCTTGATTGTGGGACTGGGTGGCGACCGGGGTTTGTAGAGGCGGAGGTGGAGGTTGTGTTTCTTATCATATAGGCAGTCTTTCCAGATTACAGAACCATCGTCATGGACTTTCATGGGGAAAACTATGTCTTTTTCTTCAAGTCTGAAAATGGAACCATTACTAAGAATCTGAAGAATTCCTAGGTGGTCTTCTACTACATGAGGAAGAGAACCCATAGATCTCTTTTGATAGAGGATGGTCAAGAAATGAGAAAAAGGGAGCCTATAAATAAGCAGGGACTTGGATGATATTCATATATTTTGATTAAGTAATTTTTTTTTTTTACCTATAAATGAGCAAATTTTATTTTACCAATAAATAATTTTTTTACCTATCCGTATAATATCCATACTATTAGTTTAATTGATGGTTGGCACCATAGAATAGAGGTAATGAAAAAAGTTAGTTAATTTGTTACAGTACTCGCTAAGAATGATGATCTAATTCAATTCATGAAGAATGTGCTCGATTTTACCACTACAAAATGATTACAAAAATGGCATTATCACTACCGATGAAGGTAAGGAAGTTGGCCATTATATCAAAAATAATAATTATAAGCCACTCACTATTTCCTTTTACAAGATACATAGAGCACAGAAATAATTGAAAGCTATAAATTTATATTCAATGGTTGATGGTGTCCCTTGACCAATAGATTTTTAATCCAACATGGCAACATATGATTCAAAACTTAAAACTTTTTGCCTTTAAATTGGGAGCAACGATCAATAGAAAGTACAAAATAGCATACTTCCCTCCTCTGATTCCTTTTATTTTTTACCATTTTTTTTTTTTTGGTAAAGATTTGTGTTATGCCACTCATGAAGAGACTCCAGATCACCACCAACATGACAACCAGCTAGACGAACTATCAAGGCCCGCACTCCACGTCACCTCCAATATAGCCGAAGTGAGGCCGTACAAGATATAGTCGAGGTGATGCGACAATTCAATCGAGGTGCCATGGCCAAGTCGACCCTCTATTAGTGCTGAAGCTAAAGTACCATAAGCATCGGAGGGATGAAGTGCGAAGGTCATAGCATCTACACTTACTAGACGCATCTTCCAGTACACATCATTAAAGGATCTACTATATAGGATTCACTTACATACGACTGATTGATATAACGTCTCTGTAAAAGGTGCACAAAGGTCAAATCGCTAGTCTATAATTCAGAAGTTAGAATAGACTCTAAATTGGCTGCTCGTCAGAAGCATTAAATTTTTGTGAGCCTAAGATTGACGGATTAATACCTAGGAGAGGACCTTGATTGTCAAGATCACTCAATGTGTCACTTCATGCAACGGTTATCATTTCCCCCCATCACTATAAAAGTTCACACATTGTATCATTTGAAAGTAATTGAACTTTATTCATTCAACTATACACTTGTTCTCTATATTCACTTGATACCCTCCCAGATCTGACCCTTCAATACTTGGTAACTTATATGTCTAGCACGTCTCACACCCTTCACTTATACATTAACTTACTTGACCGTCAGAGTGTACGCGACCGCCTCCCTCTCTTCGAAAAAGGCTATATGTGACTTACAATTCATCCAAATGTGAATAAATAAAGGTTTACGTGGACGCGAAAGGACTCGGATCTATTGGCCACATCACCCCTAAAAAATAACGAGGTCAACAATTTCCTTTTAACTCTCCAAGTGCTTATGACTTTTTCCAATTTCTTCATTATTCAAAAGCAAGAGAAAAGTAGTATTGCGGGAGATTGTAATGATATTTAACTCGCAGAAGATCTCAATTTATCACTAAGGCACTATACATTCCAGTCATTTCTACATGCAAATAGCACGATTATTAAGCATTTAAGTAGTAGACTTTGGTTATATAGATTATGAAAGTTCTTGATACAAAATATTGGATGTCACTTTCCTTCTCTTTTCAAGTCTTCATCTTTACCGCCGTCGTGTTGAAAAGACATAGGCCTGTTCATATTAATGTGAAATACTTGACTTTAACTGCTGAATTTAGAATGGGGAGATAACCTACCAAAATCACACCCATTCGAAAGAAAAAGGGGTTTTAGTTTCCCAATGCTACGTGGAGACAGTGAATATTTGGGTCTAAATTAAGAAATTGTTAATGGATAATTTAGCATTAATGAGTTGGTCAATCCATCATTTCAAGGTTCCATTTTTTCAAGTAGCCATTGCCTGCATAGAGTGAAGCTGATTGCGATTTTACGGTGAAAGGTTGGCACAATGATGCCAAATTAACCTTGCTGCTGGATTGTTGACCAGTAGTTAACTGATACTCTTATTTTATTAAATGGTGCAAATCATGTTTTGAATTAAGAAGCCGTGTTTTCTACCTTTTAAATGGATGCTTCAGATGTCGTCAAATGTCAGCCCCACAACCATTGGATGGAGATCTTTGGGTGACTCATTTAAAAGGCATTCTAGGGTTAGAACTGTAGAATTGGCTCCTGATATTTTTCTCTTACTCTCCCTGAGCCGTTCGAGTGTTCTTACTCTCCTTCTCTCTGAGAAATCAAAACTCTCTTTTGATTTGTTTCTCTCTCAAATGTTGTAATCTTGAGTGATTTATATTTGAGTTGAGTGAGGTGTTCTTATGTGAACAATTGTTCTTGAGTGAAGGCTGAGTTACTGTGATATTTAGGGGTTACTGTCTAAGTGTCGAAAATTTTGTCATTTTTACTTGGTTTTGTTCCATTTGAACGGTGGTTATTTCAGTGACTGAGGCACTGGTGTTTTGGGTTATTGCCTTAGGGCAAAGATTAATAAAATTTCTCATTTTACAGCATTTTGTTATATTCCTGTTTGTGCATATTTTTATTGATCTTGAGCTAATTTGTTGAACCTCCTCCTAACAGTGGTATCAACGGAGGTTCTTGACTCTGATTCTCATAGATCTGAAAGTTGTGACACTTGTTAAAGCTGCTCTTCGTTATTTCTTGAAACCCTAATAAGGGGAGCTGGTGAGATCGTTTCTATATTACGGTTAATAGTACAGATTAAGTGTTTATACTCTTTAAGCTCTTTGCACTTGTGTTTAAAAACTTGATATGTGACTATCTTGGTAATTCCTTTGTCCAGAAACACTAAAAGTTGTCTGAAATCTGAGGGTTACCTTGATTTAAGTTAAGGATCTTGATATTATTACTTTGCTACGATCTTTATTGATGTATAATACATGCTAGTTGTGATTTGTACATGATTTGTGCTGAATACAACACTGTGATCGTATTAATGTGAACAACCTTCGTGTCTATGAAATAATTGAAGTTCTTTTATAACTTGCAATTACTGTATATTCTGTGTGTCTCTTGTGTGGTGATACTTGGTTTATTCTAAGTTGCAAGCACCTGTAAAGTGTCAATCTGATCTGCATATACTACACTACATTCAAATTTTTTTTTAAATAATAACTAGCTCAAAATTTAAATTGGAAGTTTTTAATAGTAAATGAGACTTTAGTCTTCGGTGCCAAAAATGAAAGCTCTTTTACTTCAACAAAAATGTATAAAAGCCATTGATGAGTCATGGCCAATTGATCTTGAAACAAGTAAAGTCACTGAACAAGATAAAACTGCATGGAGCTCTATTTTTCTGCATCTATTTGACGATACACTTAGAGAAATTGGTAAAACTAAGAGTGCTGCTGAACTGTGGAAAAAATTGGAAACCACTTATCTGAACAAAACCATGTCTAATAAGGTCTATCTTTTGAAACAGTTCTTTGGGTTTAAACTGGACCCATCTCTTGACCTTGAAACTAATATTGATAGATTCAACAGAATATCCAGTGACCTAGCCAACTGTGATGAGAAACTCTCAAGTGGACAGCTAGTTGTAATTTTATTAAATTCAATTGGTGATAAATATAAAAATGTTAAAATGCAAATGAATATGGTAGGAAAACTCTAACTACTGATGTGGTCATTATTGCCTTAAGAACTAAAGGGTTAGAGTCTGAAAAGAGAGAGTCTGTTGGTGGTATTAATCTGATGATGAAGTCTAAGTTTAATCCCAAGAATGTCAATTTTAACAAGAAACCTGGACACAAAAAGAAGGGAAACTTTAAAGATAAAATGAAGACAAAAGGAAAAAAATGTTTTTACTGTCTAGAAGATGGTCATTTTATTAAAGATTGTCCAAAGAGACTTTATGACTTAAAGAATAAGTCTAAAGATGATGGTGGTGCAGCCTTAGCTTATAATGAAACCAACATTGATGAAGTTTATGTTGTTGTAAGCTGTCCACCTTGTCAAGAATGGATACTTGACTCTGGCTGCACCTACCATATGTGTCCTAATAAAGAATGGTTTACAGAGTTTGAAAATGTGACTGGTGGTAAGGTTTTAATGGGTAATCATATTACATGTCAGGTAAAAGGAATATGAACAAACACACTAAATGTAAAGGAAAACAATAAGTTGGTTCCTGAAACTAGATATGTTCCTGATTTGCAAAGAAATCTTATTTGCTTGGGGGTTTTAGATGACCTTAACTATGACATTTTAATTAACAAGGGATACATTAAAATCTTGAGAGACTCTCGCTTGATTGTTGAAACTCCCAAGAGACATGGTCTGTACATTTTACAAACTAAAAATTGGGATTCCACTTCAGCGGCAATCCCAGTTCAAAATGATAAGTCACAAATATGACATAAAAGATTAAGCCATATTAGTGACAAAGGATTTCAAATTTTGAAAAAATAGGGTGCATTTGGAAAAGATAACATTGAAAAACTCAGATTTTGTGATTACTGCATTCTAGGAAAGCATAATAGACTACATTTTCTATTTGGAATGCATAAATCCGTGTCTATACTTGAATATTTGCATGCTGATCTTTGTGGACTAGCTTTTGTGCCTACACAAATAGGTTTTAAATATTAATTGTTCGTCATAGATGATTTTTCTAGGAAAAATTGGAATTTTCTTTTAAAATCAAAATCTAAAACATTAATGTTTTCAAAGAATGAAAAATTTTGATAGAAAACCAAACTGATAAAAAGATTAAGGTCTTAAGAACAGATAATGGCTTAAAATTTTGCAATTTTAAATTTGATGAGTTGTACAAATTATCTGGTATGTTAAGACATAGAACTGTAATACACACACCTACAACAAAATTGTTTGGCTGAAAGGATGAATAGAACTATTCTTGAAAAAGTGATATGTATGCTTTTAAGTTCTGGCCTGCCTAAGATTTTTTGGTGTGAAGCTGTTAAAACTGCAAGTTATCTTATTAATAGATGCCCTTCTAGTGCTATAAATTTTAAAACCCCTAAAAAAACGTGAAAATGGAAACCTGTTGATTTCAGTAACTTGAGGGTTTTTGGATGTGCAGCCTTTGCACATCAAACTGAAGGCAAGTTATAACCTAGGGCCCTTAAGTGTGTATTCTTGGGCTATGGTGAAAGGGTTAAATGGTATAGACTATGGGCTAGGGAAATCAAAGGTTATAAGATCATAATTAGTAGAAATGTTGTATTTAATGAAAATGATATGACGTCTTAAAACTAAAAGTCAAATTGAGTCCTTTAATCAGACTAAAAATGTGGAAAAAGGAAATGAAATTGAGGTGGAGCAATCTAATGATGAAACTCATCAGACTGCTACAGATCTGTTGAGAGAAATGAGGAAACACTTGTTGATAGTGTTCCTATTGATGAACCTGAAGCTAATTTAGAATCAGATCAGTCCTTAGATAGCTATCAACTTGCTAGAGATAGGCAAAGAAGACAAATAAGACCTCTTGTTAGGTTTGAAGAGGATGTTTCTTTGATGTCTTATCAAAGTATGATTGAAGAAGAACCTGGGTCTTTTGAAGAATCTTTAAAAAGAAAGACTCTAAACATTGGCTTGCAGCTATGCAAGATGAAATGCAATCACTTAAAAAGAATAAAACTTGGATTTTGGTCAAAAGATCTAAAGGAAAAAGGGTTGTTGACTGTAAATGGATTTTCAAAATTAAAAGAGGTGAACAAAGTGAGAATGGCATAAGATACAAAGCTAGATTGGTAGCAAAGGGCTTTACTCAAAAAGAAGGAGTGGATTTTAATGGAATTTTTTCAC
This sequence comes from Fraxinus cuspidata, assembly GCA_903798385.1. Classification (NCBI taxonomy): domain Eukaryota; kingdom Viridiplantae; phylum Streptophyta; class Magnoliopsida; order Lamiales; family Oleaceae; genus Fraxinus; species Fraxinus cuspidata. Next base: position 18,369 of record CAIGRP010043595.1, read on the forward strand.
CTGTAGTAAAATTTACTACAGTTAGAGTC
>CAIGRP010043614.1:0-11744 GCA_903798385.1 Fraxinus cuspidata
GAGCGTGGAAGTTCTGACAATGCCTGAGAAATTTGGAGTATGTGTGTTATGATTTTCATGAGTTAACCCGTAGCATTGGAGAGTATTGCTCATCAAATTGATCCACTCTGCTCTTATTTGAAAATTATTTACCCTAAAATCTGGGTACACAAGGAGCACGTAGGTGCGATTTTAGGCGTCAAGAACATTGAAACTGGCAAGTCTTCTTCATCTATTATTTCCCCTCGTTCCTGCTGCTGATTCGGTGGCGCCGCTATTCTTGTGCCCATTTGTCCAATTAGCTGAATAGGAATAGGAATATTTTGATCATCAATCATTTGATGTTTCTATTTTTGTTTGTGTTCCTTGCATTTTCGTCTAAAAGTACGTTCTATCTCCGAGTCAAATGGTTCAAGATCGTCGCCTTGGGTACGTAGCATACAACGAACAATTTTTTTGTAATAAAAGAAAAGAAAATCAAATTAAATAATAGCTAAAAATAAAATAAACTAAAACTAAAAGTAAATAGTTTCGACAACATCGCCAAAAAGTTGTTGTGTTTTTATATCGCAAGTGTACGATATCATAACAAGCAGTATAGTGGACCTTTGAGATCGGATATCGTTCCCATGAAAACTACACTTTAGGACTTAATCAAATTTTCTAACTCCTATTTGATAAAAGCAAGTAAATAATTGTGATGGTCGTGATTATTTTTCCTAAATACTTTTAACTAATTGAAAATATAAAAAGATTGCAAACAATGGTTGATTGGAGATTCAAATATGTGATGAATGTTAGGGCATAACAATTTCATCTATTGATCTCCTTAATTCTTTATTCAAGATTCATAACCTAACGTAGTGTTCGATCGAATTATTCTATTGTATTCAATTTATTCCTCTTGAGTTCTTATTGAGCTAATTTAACTAATTAAATTTCATAACTCTATGTGAATCAACTTTAGTTAAACGAAACACTAGTTCTAAGAATTCATATTATGACTGCAATAAGAGATTAGTTAAACCCACCTCTCGATTCATAAGAGATTCACATAATCATCAAATTGGTGATCAATTAATTCAATGAATTAAACTCATTGTAAAACCAACACATATAAGAAAAAATCACAGAAATCTTAAATAGAAAAATAAAGGATCACAAGTCGACTACATTGTTTCCCTAATATGAAAATTAGTTACTCATACTGTAAAAATAAAAAACGTAAAAGTGGAATGACATTACCAAAAATTGACGAAATGTGAAAATGTTCGTGTCTGCCATCTCCTTTCTTTTTTCTTCTCTTTTCTCTCTCTTTCTACGTTTTTTTTTCTCTCTCTTTCCTTTCTGCTGCTTTTTTTTTACTTTTCCCAACTCCAACTTCTCTGCTTCTCTCCTCTTTCTTCTTTTCTTCTTTTTTTTCCTCTTACTTCAGTCGATGCCTTCTTTTTTCTTTTCCTGTGCATTTTTCCTCTTTCTTTCTACAGGCAGCTTCTCTTTTTTTTTCTCCTTGTTTCTCTGTGTAGGTATATATATACGCGTGTGTGTGTATTTTAGCCACATTGAGATCCAATTAAAATTTTCAATACAAGTCGATTGAGAACCATTTAACCCAACTCATTTAATGTATTATTTATCTCCAATGTTTCATCTTTGGATTTTGTCATTTTTTGCCACTTTTGCATCTTTTCTCCAATTCTTTATTAAACATAAAGTTTTACCAATAATATACAATATAACATAAAATAGGTAGAATTTTATCCAAAAGACAATAAAATGTTATGATTTAGGGCCTCTAATAAATGCAGAAAATACACTTATCAATAGGTGTATTGAGTACCCCTTGAATAATATCTCCATTAGTGTGAGATTTCACTACCGTGTCTTTTTCACTAAAATAATTTAAAAGGTGCTCGACATCTATCACATTTTCCTAGCGTAGACCAAAAAATAACTTCACACAATCCATTGATTCATTCATCCTCATTAACTTTTAGTTCAACAACAGCCCCCGTTTGGTAGAAATTAAAATTCAGATTTTAATCTAAGTCAAAGTCAATAATTAATTTTAACCACATATTTTATGTGACCTATAATTTTTCAATCACACATTTCATCAACTTTTATCAAAATCTGATTTTAATCCCCAACAAATAGGGGCTTAATATTTCCATTTGACTGAATCTTGCAGATTTTTTAACTCATTTCAAATGAAACGTCATAGTAGAAAAATGTATGAAATTTGGAATGTGATTTGAGGTCTTAAATTAAAAATAATTATCGTAGAAATTTTATTCCATGTATACGTGAAATATCTTGAAGGATTAATATTTCAAGATATTAAATTTTGAAGTCATGTAAATTAATGTTTCATCTTTAATGTATGTATGTGTGTTCTTTTTTGCGTGCTTACATGTATTATAGGAAAATATAATACAAGTTGTAAAAGTATAAAATACTCTATAAATTAATATATATTCATTTATCGATAAATTCATAAATGATTCACTTATAAATTAATATCCCCTCTAAAATATTAATTTTTTCAGCCCCAATATTATTATTTTATAGAGGATTTACTATAAAGGATTTGTTCTATTTTTTTCTTCTTTTCATTTATTGTTATTTGCTTCTATTTTTCAATTAATTAAATGTAAAGAATCTTTTTCAATTTATTTTAATTATTTATATGAAATAATATAAAATTGTCATTTTACCATTTAAAATTGTGGAAGAAGATAGAATTTTAAAGGTTTAGAATTGTGAGTGGCACAAATAAAAGTTTGGGTATCATCTGCAAAGAGAGAGGGAGGGAGAGAGAAGTTTGGGATCGCAACTACAATTATTCCTTTTTAATTTACTATTTTAATGCATGAACTAACGAAAATTGGATGGTAGTGAGTCTTTCGCAACTCAAAAGTCATATGTGGGGAGGGGGGGGGGGATAGTTCCCAATATTTATTTTGGAGGGAATCTATTGTCTTGGCACTTTAAGAAACAACATACAGCCATAAGATCAATTATGGAGCCTGAGTATTGTAGCTCAGAAAATATAGTTTCCGAAGTTACATGGATCAGATCTCTATTACTTCAGTTGAAAGTCCCTTTGCAGAAAGCACCATAAGCAAGATCCTATTGGCAGCATAACCCAAATCCCTTTGCACATTGAGTTAGACTTGTATTTTGTGAAAGGGAAACCACTTAAACCTATTTTTGTTTGTCGTGTGCTAGCTATAGATCAGACAGAAGATGTCGCCATTACTCGGTTCCTAGCTTTATGAAACAAATTCAGAATCAAAGATCAATCCACACTGAGTTAGTGGGGAAGTGTTGGATGATATATTTACAATAGCAGGTGCTAATCTCAATAACAAATGTTTTTCTACTTTCTGAGATTATAAGCTTTGATAACTTTGTATATGTGTAGCTTGGTGATTTTTTAAGCAATTAGTTTGTTATACAGAAAACTTTCATATATTTAGCATACTGTATCATTTGATCATAATATGAAAATAAACCCATTCTATCAATACTTTCTCTGCTTTCATTCTTTGATATCAGTCCAAGATAGTATATGAAGCTAAAATAGAATTACAAAGCATTGTTGATGGTAAAAACCAAATCAACAAATTCTTTCGCCTAGCTATTGATTTTCTCCCCCTAAATTCATTAGTTTTGATGCTCAAACTTGGAGCAAGAGGGAAAATACATATTTGAAAGGGGAAAAAAATTGAATTGCACGCTTTACTCTTCAATAATGGGGATATTTATAGATTTACTTCCAAATTTTGGGGCAATTTGGTTATTTGGGGAATGCGACACATGGTGGATTCGTATTGGTTGCCTTATAACAGATTTTGTTACCAATATCATGTTTTATTTATTAGCCACTTGTATTAACACCCTGTAGCGAGCTGGATGAAGGAATCACTAAGTAGGTGCGAACCATTTTATGTTTTTATTACTCCACGGGGTTAGAAGCTCGCAGATCATCAGCCAAGTTCCTGGGTCAAATCATGTAACTTAACAAATAGTCCCCAAAGTCCGATTTTATTATTTTTATTAAATTTAGGACTTTAATATTTATTGTTATGGGCTTGATTGCGCCTTTTTGGGTTAGTGGTCCACTTGTTTGTGGTTTCAATCAGCCATTCGTTCATCTTTAAAGGTTAGGATAACTTACTAACATAATTTCAACGGTTTTCCCCTTCCGTCAGAACCTATAAATATATCATGATTCTTGCTAACATTCTTTACTTTAATATTGCTTATTTTCTTGAGGATTTCATATGTGATCTCTTCTCTTTTTTTTTTCTTCAAGCTTTTTCTCACAATGTCTTCCCAATCTAATTGTCAAGGCGTTTCTTGTGATTCGAACTCTGTTACTTCTAGCTTTAGGAGTGATAGTCCTAGCCATTCTTCCTCTTCAGCTAAAGTGTGAATATTGATGTCCTTCCTTATTGGGTAGTTACACATTCAAGTATGTGTATTAACCCAATATTGGGACACATAGGCGAGCCTTCGCATTTGTTCATTAACCTTAACCAGAGTGATAGGGAGACTTTTGAATCTTTATGAACTTCTGCCAATCTTACTGGACAAGATTCATCTGGAATCAGGTCTCAATTCAACGTTTCTAATGATATAGTGTTATTATGTCCTGATTAGCGTGCCATCTGATAGCCCAAGAATAACTAATCTAGATGGGAGTGAATTGGTTTTTGAAAATAATACAAGTTAAGTATGAAGAGAGATTTCCACTTCAATATAAGTGTTGGCAAAGAAAACCTTTATCAAGAATTGAAAATAGATGAGATTGAAAAGTTTTCTTGTAAAATAGAATTCTTGATGAAATAGATAAAACTAGTTTGATCGATCAAGAAATTCTTTGTAATAAATGAAATAGAATGTAAAATCAAGTAAGCACAATGATTTTTAGTAAATATACTCTCTTGATTGCTTTTGTAAGTTGTGAGAATTTTGGAAGTTAACTTTTATATCAAAATATTCATTTTTTCAAAAACTATTTCATATTATGAATCAAAAAGATTTTTAACAAGTGATGAATTATGAAAATAATTTGAGCTTTATCCACTTGCTAAAGATTGATGAGTTGATACATTTACATATAAATTGAGGTTTCAATAAAGAACTTCTAAACTCTAATCTTCAAAGTTCTTGTTCTCTTCGAGTTTCTTTTGATTGCTTGTTCTTCAATGGATGACGATTTGAGCCTTTGAATATGTAAGAAGATTTATACACGAAAAAACTCAAGAAACAAGACTTGTTAGAAACATAAGTATCTTGTTTGTTATAATCAAAACAAATTAAATCATAGGGCAACATTATCTACTTCCAGGTTGCATAGCTGTCCACAAACATTCGATGGATATGGGACTTAGAGTCCTCATTCACCTTTTATATAGAAATTTTATTTCTTCTTTAAATATTTCTCCTACCTCACTTTCTCGAAATGGGTGGGCTCAATTGGTTGGGTTTTATGGGCTATAAGGATCTGCGAGTTTAGATAGGGAGTTCCCGCGAGACATATTTCGCTCAATTTACCAGATCGTATCGGTGAAAGGTTCTATAAACCTTCGAGAAAGGTGTTGTTCCTTTTCTCCTAGTTTTTCTAAGATGTGCCTAGCACTTTTAGTTACTCCTAACCAGGTGCATAACTAAAATGAGAGTTTTTTCTTCGTTCAGGACAATTGGGATTTTTCGGCCTAATGACCCATATTTATTGGTTATTATGCCTCAAACTTATGGTAAGTATTTGTTTATTGCTTGTCTTTTTAATCAAAACCTTTATATACTTATTACGGTGATATGATATGGTGCAGGTGATCCACCTATTTTTCTTTGCAATCAATCTCTTTTCGATCTTCTTTCCTTGCGGTGCATATCCTTAATTTGTCTCATGAGGTTCACAGTGTCAAAAGATTGCTCCATCCTTTTAATTCTATTTTTTTGACACTAGTGTTAGACTACTATGGATGAGTCCGCATATCTGATTATTTATTTCTAATATTACTTTTGAATTAATGTTTTAACTTTTCCTTCATTTCACAGTGCGAACTGGTTTTGATATTAACCCGTTTGAGTGCTAGAAATTTTATTTGGCAAATGATTTAGGCACCGGTGAAATTGCAAGAGTTTTTTATGTTTGGGAATGCGATTACGTAGCCCAGGGATTACAGTCCCCATTGCAGATGTTTTGGTACCGGAGTCTTTTCCCTTAAGCACCGCATCCCTTTTTTTCTCACAAATGTGCTGAAGGCCTCCCCAAAGGGAAGGAGAAAGTATTAAGTGGGTCCAAGCAGTCCTCAAATCCAAACATTTTTTCTTCATCGAGGTTTTGTGATGCCGATTGCAAGGTGTGAAATCAATAGGAAGAAAATAGAGAAAATAAGAGAGAAAATGGAGGAAGATTGTATTTTATTCAATAATCAAGTATGTTTTAATTAAATCAACGGACCTCTTTATATAGGCCAAAAACATGACTAATAAGGAAATCACGATTGCTAAGGAAAATTATGATCTTCCTTTTACACAATCAATTTACCAAAAGAATAGTAAAATTCAATAATGGAATATTCTATTGTAATTGATGTTAATTTTGATTACGCCTTAAATATACTTTCCAATTTGCATAATTCCTCACCGGTTGAAAAGAACCCGACTTCGGCGAGGTATAATCCAAATAGGCCTCCAAAAGCGTGGTATCCAGTTGACGGAACTCATCTTCATTAATCCAAGTGGCATCACTAGGCGGACGACCCTTCCAATGTACCAGAAATCTACGAAACCCACCATTCTATGAAGCAACATACTGATCATCAAATACCTTGTCAATTATATCCTGCAGAGAAAGTGTGGTAACAGGAGCTCGAGGAGGCGGCCGAGAAGATTGTCCTACAGAAATATTAGACGACAAAATTGGAGGCTTGAACGTGCCTCGATAAGGATATAAATCTGCTATATTGAAAACATGACTAATATTTTAGTGCATTGGCAACTCAAGTAGATAAGCGTTAGTTCCAAACTGTTTAATTATGGGGAAATGACCTAGTGATCAAGTAAAAAGTTTTTTGGCAGTATGTTTAGGAAATCGTTCAGGTACAAGTCGGACCATGACATAATCGCCCATATTAAATTCTTTATGCCTACGGTGGGAATCAAGTGATAATTTATAATTATCATTGCTTACATAAATTTTACGTTTAATCTCATTATGTAAGTTACGAATATGATCAGCAAAAGCTTGGGCGGTGGCAGGAGGGCAAAAATTAGTGGGCAAAGGAAGTAGATCAAGCGGATGACGTGGAGTGAAACCCTGAATGACCTCGAAGGGGCTATGACTGGTAGATCTATTAATAGAATTATTTTAAGCAAACTCGACCGTGGGTAACACGAGATCCCAATTCCCAGGTTTATCCCCAACCAGACAACGAAGTAGATTACCTAGACTACAGTTCACAACTTCAGTTTGATCATTGGTTTGGGGGTGAAATGCAGAAAAGAACTTAAGAGCCATCCCAAATAGTTTCTAAAGTGTCTTTCAAAAGTAACGAACGAACTTAACATCACAATCAGACACAATAGGGACCGGAAACCCATGGAGACGGACAATCTCTTTGAAGAACAACTTAGCAATATAAGAAGTATCTGAAGATTTGGACCATAGAATGAAGTGGGCCTTCTTAGAGAACCTATCAACCCATGGAGTCATGACCTCAAGATATTTTAGGTAACTCGAGAACGAAGTCCATACTAAGGTCACACTAAGGAGTATGAGGAACAAGAAGAGGAGTATACATTCCAGTATTTTGACGTTGTGCCACCTTACCCAATTAACACGTACGACACTAAGAGACAATGCGAGCAATTTCTTTCTTAAGGGATGGCCAATAAAAATGATCCTCAGTGTTTTATCTCGACAGAAATGACCAGCGAGACCCCCTACATATAGTTTCCAAACTAGGAAATCATGAAGTGAGGTACGGGGAATACAAAACTTGGTACCCTTGAAGAGATAACCATTTTTAAGCAAGAAACAAGCATGAGTGCGAGAAGGATTACTTTAAGTTCATGAAGATAATGCCAAAGTCAGGACAACTAGGATAATCGTCCTTTAAACGTTCAAATCCTACCATAGTAGTGCTCACAGAATGGAGTACCATATTGATATGACTAAAAGCATCGGTCGCATTATTTTCGATCCCGGCTCGATGATGGAGAACAAAAGTATACACCTGAAGGAATTCAACCCACTTAACATGTCGTTCACTTAAATGACATTGTGAGTTAAGGTAGCGGAGAGCCTGATGGTCGGAATATAGGACAAACTCTTGAGGCAATAAGTAATATCGCCAATGATAGAGATATTGGAGAATGTCATAAAATTCCTCATCATAGGTAGAATACTTCTAACCGAGCCTGATTAAATTTTTCGCTAAAGTAAGTGACGGGTGACCGTCCTGACTCAAAACTCTTCATATACCCACACCAGAAGTATCACAAGAAACCTCAAAAACCTTAGAAAGATCCGGGTACCGTAAAATGGGAGCCTCGATCAACTTTTGCTTGATAGCTAACAAGGCTCTCTAGGCCGAAGAGGTCCAACGAAAATCACCCTTTTTCATGCACTCAGTGATGGGAGCAGTGATAGAGCTAAAACCTTTAATGAATCTCCTATAGAATGATACGAGTCAATGAAAACTAGGGACCGCAGTTAACGTGGAAGGTTCAGGCTAATCGTGAATAACAGAAGTACCGTTGGCGAAAATGATGAACCCTAAGAAGAGGACCTGAGGCTGGAAAAATGAACACTTTTTTAGATTAGCATATAACTGCGCAGAACAAAGAGTAAGGAAGACCTGTCGAAGGTGATCTAAGTGAGCCTCTTGCGACTGACTATAAATTAAAATTTCATCAAAATGGACGACAAGGAACTTTCCAATAAAAGGTCGCAAGACATGGGTCACGACCCGCATGAAAGTGCTAGGTACATTAGACAACCCAAAATGTATAACCAACCACTCGTATAAACCATCTTGAGTCTTAAATGTAATTTTCCATTCATCCACTGGTCTAATCCGTATTTGATGATAACCAATCCGTAGATCAATTTTGGAGAACCACAAAGATCCCGCTGATGTATCCAACATACCCCCAAGTCATGGAATAGGAAATCGTTACTTAACTGTAATTTTGTTGATGGTGCGACTATCAACACACATGCGTCGGAGCCATCCTTCTTAGGGATGAGCAAAACAGGAACTGCACTAAGGCTAAGATTAGGGCGAATAAACCTTTAAGGAGTAAAACATCAATTTACTTATTGAGTTTAGCTTGCTCGGCCAGGTTCATTCTATAATGGATACGATTTGGCAACTAGGAACCAGGGACAAGATTGATAGCATGTTGAATATCTCGCATAGGAGAAAGTTCATCAGGGAGATTGACGGGTAGAATATCACTAAACTCGTCGAGTAATGGGGTTACCCTGGGTGGAAATTCGATTTGAGAATTACAAAGAGGTTGTGAACAAGTTTCAGCAACCAAACCAAACATATCTTGACTTTCACGCTCAAAATCCTCCGGAGACAATAGTTGAATACGAGCATTCGAAATACCCTTAGGTGTGGAAATGGGTGTTATTTTCTTCGGGGTATCTAAGGTTTGGCTAGTAAGAGATGAATAGTTTTGCCGTTGTGGAGAAATTCATAAGTATTGTCACGCCCAAAATGCTTGACATCATGATCATAAAGCCAAGGGCGACCCAATGGGATATCTGAGCAATGTCCATAGGTAAGACATCACAGTAGATGTCTTTCGAAAAAAGGACCCAAAGTATGGGGCACTAGACAGTGGTAAGTGATAGGTAAAGAGGTTTGGTCAACCCACGTTACTTTAAAAGGACGAGGGCGTGGTTCGGTTCTGAAATCGAACTTGGCTACGGCAGACTGGATACGACATTCATAGTGCTACCCCATCAATGACTAACATAAGGGCACGATTGGGACATCGAGATGCTATATAACTCCAAGCATGACAACTATGACATATAATTTGAGATGTAGGGCCTTGGGAGGTGGTGGGAAAACTAGTGGACCCTTAAAGATTTCGCGAGGAATGGAGATGGAGGATGAACCAACAGTTAAGGGAGTTTGAGTCAATATAGGCCACCAGTAGGAATGTAGGCCAAAGGGGGTGGAAAGAGGCGAGGGTCAGGTAAGGCGTGAAGACCACGATGCTAATAGGAAAAACGAGAGTATCGCTCGTGTTTGAGGACCTTGTGAAAAGCATCTTCCGACGAGTCAGGATTGAGTATAAGGACTTTATGTTTGAGGTCAGGCCTTGGACCATTAAGAAACTGAGTGATAGTGACATCCTCAGGTTCAGCAACGCTAGAGCGATACAATAACTCGTCAAAATGGGATCTGTAGTCCAAAGCAGTCGAGGAGTTTTGCCTATGATTAAGAAGACGTTCTAAGAGTTGAGAATGATGATAAGACGAAACACACTTTTCGGTGAGTTTTAATTTCATCTCATTTTACAATGTAATAGGCTGACCTAAATGATCTAAGGATGGTGTCACTGTCTGCCAATAGCGTTCAGCAGATTTAACAAGTTTTATTTTGGCAAAACGAATACGCTGGTAATCAGGCATCTGGTACCAATCAAAGTATTCTTCGATGGCATCGAGCCTATCAAGAAAGGCTTCAGGGTCAAGGCTACTATCAAACTCAATAGCGTCTACTTTAACTTTCCTAGTAACATCATCAATGTTGTCCCGATGGTGGTCATAACGCGAAGCTGTAGGATCTAGACGATGTACATGAATGATAACTGGGTCACGAAGGTCTGGATAGGGGAATGTTGTCTAGGACAAAGATTTGGTGGATACCTAATATGCCGTCGTGAGTGCGAGGGAGTGATTCGTGGACGTTTTGATTGACGGTGGAGGAATAAGATAAATCGTCCATATATATATAATAAAAAAACCGGAGCTAAAACGAAATCAACTTAAGTAAAACTGAACTCACGTAAATATAAGTTCAGTATCAAAAAGCAGAAATAAACCCTTACCAAGACACAAGAGCCTCTTAATTAAGTCGTCTAATAGAGATGGCAGCAATTCGACACGATGAAACTCAAGAGACTCAACAGTTTATCAATCACAATCTACAAGTGGCACGATGACAATGGAAGGGCTGGTTATGTCAATCAATAGGAACAAACGAGAACACGTTTTGCAAGAGATTTTATTTTAATACAAGGAACAAAACTAAACACTGATGAACCGGTAAATAGTTCCTGTTTTCACTTTTTTTTTAGAAAACAAAAAGAAACAACTCCAATTTCACTATAGTGTCGATTACTCTCCATAATAAAGCAGAAAAATTGAGGGTGTATGTTGATGACTGGTCGTCGCGGTGGCGGTGGGTGTTTGGAGTAGGCGCCTATGTTGTGAAACTAGTTTGTGGAAGTTTTCGGTGGCGGGCGACCAAGGTCGTACCTGTGTTTCGCGGGGCTTGAGGAGAACTTCAAAATTTGGGCTCTTAAGTCGTAGCAGACAATACATTTTGTTCATTTAAAAGAGCCCTACGAAACTAAATTTGATAACTTAAATTCAACAATAAAGTAATAAATAAAAATAAAATATTCAAAATATATATGTTGCAATCAAATAATAATACAAAGATGTTCTAATTGATCACTTAAATGTAACTCATCTTGCAGTTTTTGAGGCAAAAATA